>JARUPY010000594.1:0-139174 GCA_029817715.1 Melastoma dodecandrum | reverse complement strand
CACCGTCGCCGCGCCCGGTCGCCGACGCGGCGCGCACGGCCCAGCGCTCCGGGTCCGCCTCGACCTCCGCCTTCGTCGCCGGGATCCCGGCGACGGCGAGCACCGGCACCAGCTCGCCGAAGTGCGGCGTCAGCACGGTCGGGCCCGACGCCTCCGGCACCAGGTCGAGCGCGCCCGCGTCGAGCACGGTCGGGAGGCGCTGTCCCAGGAGTCCGGCCAGCCGCGACCGCTCCGCCTCGTCCCGCGCGGGGTCGGTGCCGGAGCCGAGCAGCCACGCCTGCACGCGGCCGTCGGCGGTGACGACCTCCGGCCGCCGCGCGAGGACCATCGCCGCCGGGCGCTCCGGTCCGAGGTAGCGGACCATCCCGACGCCGATCCGGGAGGCGGCCTCCACACCGAGCACCGCCGCGCCCGGGTAGCGGTCGGAGCCGGTGACGACGCCGAGCACGCCTCGTGAGTACTTGTCGCTCTCCGCGGTCGGCACCGCGATCGCACGCGCGGCGTCCGCCGCCCCGAAGCCCTGGGTCACGACGGACGAGCGTGCCATCCGCGCTCGATACCGTTCTGGACGTGAGCATCTCGCTGCCGGGCCGCGTCGTCGTCTTCGACTACGGCGAGGTGATTCTCGTTCTCACCAGACGGCGGAGGACCGGGCGCGGCTCGTCGCGGCCGCCGGGGTGCCGGAGGAGCCGTTCTGGGCGGCGTACCAGGCGCACCGGGACGACCTCGACCAGGGGCTGATCACGACGACCGAGTACTGGCGGCGGATCGGCGCCGCGTGCGGGGTCGAGTGGGACGTGGCGACGGCCCAGCTGCTCTGGTCGCTCGACTTCCGCAGCTGGACCTCGGTCGATCCGGAGGTCGTCCGCGTGATCGCGGCCCTCCGCGACGGCGGCACCCGCGTCGCGCTGCTCTCGAACGCGGCGCCGGACTACGGCGCCCCGTTCCGCTTCTCCCCGATGGGTGCGCTGTTCGAGCAGGTGTTCGTCTCGGGCGAGCTGCTCCTCCTGAAGCCCGACCCCGCGATCTACCGCCACGCGGCGGAGGCGCTCGGCGTCGCCCCGGCCACGATCGTGTTCGTCGACAACCGCGAGGTCAACGTCCGCGGCGCCGAGTCGATCGGCATCACGGGCCACGTCTACACCGACCCCGGCGTCCCTCCCGCGCCTTCCCTGGTGTCGCTCGCCTAGCGCCGGGTCGCTGTCCGCTGGACCTCGCCCACGAGCTCCTCGATGACGTCCTCGAGGAAGAGCACGCCGCGCACGGAGCCGTCCTCGTCGACCACGCGCGCGAGGTGCTGGCGGCCGCGGCGCAGCACCGCGAGCGCGTCCTCCAGCTCGGTGCCGGAGAACACGGTCGTCAGCCGCCGCACGTACTTGGCCGGCACGGGCCGCTCGAACTCGTCGTCGTCGAGCTCCAGCACGTCCTTCAGGTGCAGGTACCCCGTCGGCGCCCCCGCCGCGTCGACGAGGGGGTAGCGGGAGAACCCGCTCTGCGCGACCGCCCGCTCGAGGTCGGCGGGCGTCGCGTCCTCCGGCAGCGCCACGATCTCGGCCATCGGCACCGTGACGTCGGCGACCTGCTTCTCCGTGAAGTCGAACGCGGCCGTGAGCGTGCCGGACAGGTCGTCGAGGGTCCCCTCGCGGCGGGAGGTCTCGACGATGGTCTCCACCTCGTCGAGCGTGAAGGTGCTGTTCGCCTCGTCCTTCGGCTCGACGCCGACGAGCCGGACGAGTGCGTTCGTCACGCCGTTCAGCGCGAAGATCAGCGGCCGGAACACCCGCTCCACGAACACGAGCGGGGTCGCGAGCAGCAGCACCGCCCGGTCCGGCACCGAGAACGCGACGTTCTTCGGCACCATCTCGCCGAACACGACGTGCAGGAACGTGACGATCAGCAGGGTGATCACGAACCCGACGACGGTGACCGCCTCCGTCGGGAGGCCGGTGAGGTGGAGGGGCCCCTCCAGCAGGTGGTGGATCGCCGGCTCGCTGACGTTCAGGATCAGCAGCGACGCGACCGTGATGCCGAGCTGGGTGGTCGACAGCATCAGGGTGGCGTGCTCCATCGCGCCGAGCGCGACGCGGGCGGAGCGCCTCCCCTGCTCGGCCAGCGGCTCGATCTGCGAGCGCCGCGCGGAGATCACCGCGAACTCGGCGGCGACGAAGAAGGCGTTCACCGCGAGCAGCAGGACCAGCCAGCCGATGCCCGCCCAGTCGCTCACAGCTGCCCTCCCTCTTCGCTCGGCCGCCACGTCGCTTCGCGACGCGTCGGAACCGGCGAACAGGGGCCCAGCCGAGGTGTCGATCCGGTTCGCGGGCGCGTCCGGGTCGGCCCGGAACCGGAGGCGGTCGATGCGCCGGCCGTCCATCCGCAGCACCTCGAGCGTGCCCTGCTCGGTCGCGACCGTGTCGCCGACCGCCGGGAGGCGCCCGAGCTCGCTGACCACGAAGCCCGCGACGGTCTCGTAGAGGCCGGACTCCGGCACCCGGACGCCCGCCTGGTCGCGCAGCTCGTCGGGGCGGAGCATGCCGGGGAACGTGAGCGAGTCCGTCCCGCGCACGACGCCCGCGCGGGTGCGGTCGTGCTCGTCGACGAGGTCGCCGACCAGCTCCTCCACGCAGTTCCATCGAGCGTCCGCGATGCCCGCGGTGCCGCCGTACTCGTCGAGCACGACGGCCATCTGGTAGCCGCGGCCGCGCAGCTCCCCGAGCAGCGCGTCGAGCGTCATCGTCTCCGGCACCCGGAGTGCCTCCGTCTCGATCGCGCCGACCGGCACGTCCGCGCGACGGTCGCGCGGCACGGCCATCGCCTGCTTCACGTGCACGAGCGCGACGACGTCGTCGACCCCGTCCTCCCCCGTCACCGGGAACCGCGAGTAGCCGGTGCGGGCGGACAGCCGCAGCACGTCCGCCGCGGAGGCGGAGCGCGCGATGGTCGCGAGGCGCGGGCGGGGCGTCATCACGTCGGCGGCGGTATGGCCGGAGAACGTGAGCGTGCGCTTCGAGCAGGGTCGCGGTGTCGCTGTCGAGCACGCCCTCCATCGCGCTGCGCCGGACGAGCGACGACAGCTCCTGCGCGGTGCGGGCGCCGGACAGCTCCTCCTTCGGCTCGATGCCGATGACCCGCATGACGCCGTTCGCAGCGCCGTTCAGCACCCGGACCGCGGGCCGGAACACCATCGTGAACCCGGTCTGGAACGGCATCACGAACCGCGCGACCCGCACCGGACCCGCGAGGGCGAGGTTCTTCGGCAGCAGCTCGCCGAGGATCATGCTGATGACCGTCGCGATCAGCAGGCCGAGGATCACGCCGATTGGCTCGACCGCCTCCTCCGCGACGCCGAGCGCCCGGAGCGGCGCGTCGATGAAGGCCGACAGGGCCGGCTCGAACGTGTAGCCGGCGAGCAGCGTCGTCAGGGTGATGCCGAGCTGCGCGCTGGACAGGTGCGTGGAGGTGATCCTGAGCGCCGCGATCGTGCGGTCGAGCCCCTTCTCGCCCGCACGCCGACGCGCCTCGAGATCGGAGCGGTCGAGGTTGACGAGCGCGAACTCGGCCGCGACGAAGAGCCCGGTGCCGAACGTCAGGACGACGCCGACGCCCAGGAGGACCAGATCGATCCAGAGCATCTACGCGGCCAGCGGGGAGGGCGAATGATCGTCCATCAGGGCAACCACTGTACCGGGCCCGTTGACGACCGGACGGTGGTGTTCACGGATACGGGGATTCGGCGGGCTTCGCCGGCGCGGATCTCCGTATCCGTGAACACCATCAGGAGCCGGCCGGAAGGATCCTGGGCGTGCGGTACGTGATCGTGGGTGCGGGCGGCGTCGGCGGGGTGATCGGCGGGCTGCTCGCCGACGCCGGGCGGGAGGTCGCGCTCATCGCTCGCGGCGCGCACGGCGACGCGATCGCTCGGGACGGGCTGCTCGTCCACCGTCCGGACCGCGACCTGCGGGTGCGCCTCCCCGTCGCGCCGACCGCCGCGGCGCTCGGGCTGCGGACTGGCGACGTCGTGCTCGTCGCCGTGAAGTCGCAGCAGACGGCGGGCGTGCTCGAGCAGCTGGGCGCCGAGCGGATCGGCGACGACCGCGCGAACCGACGTCCTCCCCCCTCCTGATGGCGCAGAACGGGGTCGCCAACGAGGACGCCGCGCTCCGGCTCGCGCCGGACGTGCACGGCATATGCGTGAATCAGCCGGCGACGCATCTGGAGCCCGGCGTTCGTCATCGGCGAGGGCGCCCCCATCGCCGGCGTGCTGACGATCGGCCGCGCGGCCGGAGGTGCCGACGACCTCGACCGCGCCGTCGCGGACGATCTCGGCGCGGCCGGCCTCCGCGGCCGCGCGGTCGACGACGTCATGGCGTGGAAGCGCGCGAAGCTGCTCCGGAACGTCGGCAACGCGATCGAGGCGCTCTGCGGGCACGACGAGCGCGGCGAGGCGCTCGATCGCATGGCCCGCGGCGAGGCGGAGGCCTGCTTCGCCGCCGCGGGCCTCCCCGTCGTCGGCGACGAGGAGTACACCGCGGAGATCGCCGGGTACTCGGCACAGGCCGTCGGCGGCCGCGGCCGTGCAGGCGGGTCGACGTGGCAGAGCGTCGCCCGCGGCCAGGGCACCGTCCGAGACGGACTGGCTGAACGGCGAGATCGCGCGGCTCGGCCGCCTCCACCACGTGCCGACGCCTCCGCGCTCCTCGCGCAGCTCGCCTAGATCGACGCTCCGTCCCTGATCCGACCGGCGCTCGGTCGGATCAGGGACGGGAGCGTCGATCCGGCGGCTACCAGCCGACCGGGAGGGGCTTGCCCTCCTCGTTGCCGGCAGCCGACTGGACGCCGACCGTCGCGCGCTCGCGGAACGCCACCGGGTCGGCCGCACCCGCGTAGGTGAAGGAGGAGCGCACGCCGGTCGTGATCATGTCGAGCAGGTCCTCCACCCCGGGCCGCAGCGGGTCGATGAGGATGCGGGAGGTGGAGATCCCCTCCGCGAACAGCTGCTTCCGCGCGAGGTCCCACGGGTCCTGGCCGCCGAACCGCGCGCTGACCGCCTTCGTCGACGCCATGCCCCAGCTCTGCTTGAACAGCGCGCCGGAGTCGTCCCGCTCGATGACCCCCGGCGCCTCGATCGTGCCCGCGAACCAGGAGCCGATCATCACGGAGGAGGCACCGGCGGCGAGCGCCAGCGCGACGTCGCGCGGGTAGCGCACGCCGCCGTCCGCCCACACGTGGGCGCCGAGCTGGTGCGCCGCGTCCGCGGTCTCGAGCACCGCGGAGAACTGGGGCCGCCCGACCGCGGTCATCATGCGGGTCGTGCACATGGCGCCCGGCCCGACGCCGACCTTGACGATGGAGGCGCCGGCGCGCACGAGGTCGCGGGTCGCCTCCGCCGTCACGACGTTCCCGGCGACGAGCGGGAGCCCCAGCTCGAGCCCGGCGACGGCTTCGAGGGCGCGCAGCATGCCCTCCTGGTGGCCGTGCGCGGTGTCGAGGACGAGCACGTCCACCCCGAGCTCCGCGAGCCGACGCGCACGGCCCCCGACGTCGCCGTTGATGCCGATCGCGGCGGCGACCCGGAGGCGCCCCTGCGCGTCGAGCGCGGGCGCGTAGATCGCCTGGCGCACGAGGCTGCGCTGCGACACCGTGCCGACCAGGCGCTCCCCGTCGACGACCGCCGCCAGCCCGGCGTCGCCGGCGAGCTCCGCCCACCGGTCGAACAGCTCGCGCCCGGAGGGCCCGCCCGCCGCGACCGCCGGTGCGCCGTCGGCGAGCAGGTCGCCGAGCCGCGTGCCCGCATCGACCCCGGCGAGCGCGGCGGCCGGGACCACGCCCTGCACCGCGCCCTTGTCGACGAGCACGACGCCGTGGTCCGCGCCGCCTGTGACGAGGCGCTGCGCGTCCCACACGGTCGACTTCGGCGACAGCACGATCGGCGAGTCCCAGACCGGCGACTGCGCCTTGACCCAGGCGATCGCCTCGGCGAGCTCGTCCGGCGGCAGGTCCTGCGGCAGCACGGCGAGCCCGCCGCGTCGCGCGAGGGTCGCGGCGAGGCGCGGCCCCGTCACCGAGTTCATGTTCGCGGCGACGATCGGGAGGGTCGCGCCCGTTCCGTCGTCCGGCGCCAGGGACACGTCCAGGCGGCTCGACACGCCCGAGCGGACGGGAGCCAGGAAGACGTCGGAGTACGTCAGGTCGTACGGGGGCGGCGCGCTGAGGAAACGCATGTCGGAAACGGTATCCATCTGTCCCGGATGGACACCTCGCAGGCGTACCCTCGAACGTCGCGACGGCAGGGAGCGAAAGACGTGGGCGAAGACGCGGTGTCGAACCAGCTGACTGGAACCGAGGAGGGTGCCGGCAACGAGTTCGGCGCCAACGAATGGCTGGTGGACGAGCTCTACGAGCGGTTCATCGCCGACAAGGAGTCGGTCGACCGCTCCTGGTGGCCGGTGCTGGAGGCCTACCACCCGGTCGACCCCGACGCGGTTCTGCTCCCCCATGAGGACGACTCGCGGGTGATCACGAGCGACGCGCCGAACCCGCCCGCGCCGGACGCCGAGCCGCGCGACGCGCCGGCCGCCTCCGCGGCGCCCGCGCCGGCGACGGCAGCGCCCGCGCCGAAGGCCGCCGCACCCGCGGCCGCGGCGAAGAAGCCCATCCCCGCGGACGCCCCCGCTTCACGCGTCCAGTCGGGCGCCGCGAACGACGACGTCGTCACGCCGCTGCGGGGCATGGCGAAGGCCCTCGCGACGAACATGGACCAGTCGCTGACGATCCCGACCGCGACCTCGGTCCGGACGATCCCGGCGAAGCTGATGATCGACAACCGCATCGTCATCAACAACCACCTGCGCCGCGCCCGCGGCGGCAAGGTGAGCTTCACCCACCTCATCGGCTGGGCGCTCGTCAAGGCGCTGATGGAGTTCCCGAGCCAGAACGTCCACTACGCCGAGGTCGACGGCAAGCCCTCGATGGTCCAGCCGGGCCACATCAACCTCGGCCTCGCGATCGACATCCCGAAGCCGGACGGCACCCGCGCGCTCCTCGTCCCCTCCATCAAGCGGGCCGAGACGATGCACTTCGCCGAGTTCGTCGCGGCGTACGACGACCTCGTCCGCAAGGCCCGCGCGAACAAGCTGACCGTCGAGGACTTCGGCGGCACCACGATCTCGCTGACGAACCCGGGCGGCATCGGCACGGTCCACTCCGTGCCGCGCCTCACCGTCGGCCAGGGCGCGATCATCGGCGCCGGCGCGCTCGAGTACCCGGCCCAGTTCCAGGGCGCGAGCGAGAAGACGCTCATCGAGCTCGCGATCTCGAAGACGATCACGCTCACCTCGACCTACGACCACCGCGTCATCCAGGGCGCGGGGTCCGGCGAGTTCCTCCGGATCGTGCACCAGCTGCTGATCGGCGAGCAGCACTTCTACGAGGAGGTCTTCGCGGCCCTCCGGATCCCCTCCGACCCGATCCACTGGGCGCAGGACATCAACGTCGACCTCGCCGAGCGCGTCTCGAAGACCGCGCGGGTGCAGGAGCTGATCAACGCATACCGCGTGCGCGGGCACCTCCTGGCCGACACCGACCCGCTCGTGTACCAGCAGCGGATGCACCCGGACCTCGACGTCCGCACGCACGGCCTCACGTTCTGGGACCTCGACCGCGACTTCGTCGTCGGCGGCTTCGCGGGCAAGCGCTCGATGCGCCTCCGCGACGTGCTCGGCCAGCTGCGCGACAGCTACTGCCGCACCGTCGGCATCGAGTACATGCACATCCAGGACCCCGCCCAGCGCGAGTGGTTCCAGTCGAACCTGGAACGGCCGTTCGAGAAGCCGACGCACTCCGAGCAGATGCGCATCCTCGGCAAGCTGAACCAGGCCGAGGCGTTCGAGACCTTCCTGCAGACGAAGTACGTCGGCCAGAAGCGGTTCAGCCTGGAGGGCTCGGAGAGCCTCATCTCCCTGCTCGACACCGTGCTGCAGCGGGCGACGGAGGAGGACGCGCTCGACTCGGCCGCGATCGGCATGGCGCACCGCGGCCGCCTGAACGTCCTCCCGAACAATCTGCGGCAAGACGTACGGCCAGATCTTCCGCGAGTTCGAGGGCACGCAGGACCCGAAGACGGTCCAGGGCTCCGGCGACGTGAAGTACCACCTCGGCACCGAGGGGCAGTACGTGTCCGCGACCGGCGACACGCTGCCCGTGACGCTCGCTGCGAACCCGTCCCACCTCGAGACCGTCGACGGCGTGCTCGAGGGCATCGTCCGCGCGAAGCAGGACCGGGACCCGATCGCGACCTTCCGCGTGCTGCCGATCCGCATCCACGGCGACGCGGCCATGGGCCGGCCAGGGCGTCGTCGTCGAGACCCTGCAGATGTCGCAGCTGCGCGCCTACCGCACGGGCGGCACCGTGCACATCGTGGTGAACAACCAGATCGGCTTCACGACCTCGCCGACCGACGGCCGCACCTCCATCTACGCCACGGACGTCGCGAAGACGATCCAGGCGCCGATCTTCCACGTGAACGGCGACGACCCGGAGGCCGTGGCACGGGTCGCCGAGCTGGCGTTCCAGTACCGCCAGGAGTTCCACCGCGACGTCGTCGTCGACCTGGTCACCTACCGTCGCCGCGGGCACAACGAGGGCGACGAGCCGTCGATGACCCAGCCGGTCATGTACAACCTGATCGAGGCGAAGCGCAGCGTCCGGAAGCTGTACACCGAGGCGCTCGTCGGCCGCGGCGACATCACGCAGGACGAGTACGACGAGGCGCACCGCGATTTCCAGGACCGGCTCGAGCGGGCGTTCATGGAGACGCACGAGGCGCAGACCGCCTCCATCCCCGTCATCCCGCCGACGCCCGACGCGGACGCCGACCAGGTCGCCGACCTCGAGATGCCGTCCGCGCAGCGCGACGAGGGCCTCCCCTCGCCCGCGCCGGTGACCGCGGAGACGCTGCAGCTGATCGGCGACCGGTTCGCCAGCGCGCCGGAGGGCTTCACGGTCCACCCGAAGCTCGTCGGGCTGATGAACAAGCGGGCCGAGCTGACCCGCAGCGGCGGCATCGACTGGGCGTGGGGCGAGCTGCTCGCGCTCGGCACCCTCCTGCTCGACGGCACCCCGGTGCGGTTCGCGGGCCAGGACTCGGGCCGCGGCACGTTCACGCAGCGCCACGCGGTGCTGCACGACCGCGAGACGGGCGCCGAGTGGACGCCGCTCGCGAACCTGTCGGAGCACCAGGGCAAGTTCTGGATCTACGACTCCCTGCTCAGCGAGTACGCGGCGCTCGGGTTCGAGTACGGCTACTCCGTCGAGCGCCCGGACGCGCTCGTGTGCTGGGAGGCGCAGTTCGGCGACTTCGTCAACGGCGCCCAGATCGTCATCGACGAGTACATCTCCGCGTCCGAGCAGAAGTGGGGCCAGCGGTCCTCCGTCGTGCTCCTCCTGCCGCACGGCTTCGAGGGCCAGGGACCGGACCACTCGTCGGCGCGCATCGAGCGATTCCTCCAGCTCGCCGCGCAGGACAACATGACGATCGCGCAGCCGTCGACGCCCGCGTCGTACTTCCACCTGCTGCGCCGGCAGGCCACCGCGCGGCCGCGCCGACCGCTCGTGGTCTTCACGCCGAAGTCGATGCTCCGCCTCCGGGGCGCGACCAGCGCGGTGGCGGACTTCACGCAGGGCTCCTTCGCGCCCGTCATCGACGACGCACGGATCACCGACCCCGCCGCGGTGACGCGCGTCGTGCTGCACGCGGGCAAGATCCACTACGACCTCCTCGCCGAGGCCGAGAAGCGCGGCGACCTGACGACCGCGCTCGTGCGGGTCGAGCAGTACTACCCGGTGCCGCGGGCGGAGCTGACGGAGGTCCTGAGCCGCTACCCCGGCGCCGAGATCGTGTGGGCGCAGGACGAGCCGCTGAACCAGGGCGCGGCGCCGTTCGTGCAGCTCGAGATGCTGCGCGGCCGGTTCGACGGCGACCGCGGCGTGCGCGTCGTGTCCCGACCGGCGTCCGCGTCGCCGGCCGCCGGCTCGGCGAAGCGGCACCAGGCCGAGCAGCTCGACCTGATCCAGCGGGCCTTCCAGCGCTGACCGGTTCTGAGCCGCTCCGCTGCATCTGAGCCCGTGCGCGCAGGCTCGGATGCAGCGGAGCGGCTCACATACCGATGCTCAGTGCGAGATCGTCAGCCGGAGGCTCGTGATCACCTGGAGGCGCAGCTCCTCCGGTGCCGTGTCGCGGCAGGCGCGCTTGACCGCATCGGTGAGCACGCGGCCGAGGTGCGCCTCGTCGGAGCAGTCCGCGCAGCCCGCGAGGTGCTCGGAGATGTCGGAGTACTCCGAGCGCTCGAGCTCGTGGTGCAGGTACTCCTCGAGATCGGCCTTCGCCTTCTCGCAACCGCAGTCCGTCATCGCCCTCAGGCTCCCTTCCTGGCGGGGGCGGTGCGGCGCGACACTGCGCCCATCGCGATCCCGCGCTCCTGCGCGTACTCGGTCAGCCGCTCGCGCAGCAGGCGACGGCCGCGGTGCAGGCGGCTCATCACGGTGCCCACGGGCGTGTGCATGATGTCGGCGATCTCCTGGTACGAGAAGCCCTCGACGTCCGCCAGGTAGACGGCCAGCCGGAAGTCCTCCGAGATCGACTGCAGCGCCTCCTTGACCGTCGAGTCCGGGAGGTGGTCGATCGCCTCCGCTTCGGCGGACCGGGAGGTGCGGGACGCGGACGTCGTGGACTGGGCCTCGCCCAGCTGCCACTCCTCGAGGTCGTCGGTCGACGACTTGTACGGGTCCCGCTGCTTCTTGCGGTAGCTGTTGATGTACGTGTTCGTGAGGATCCGGTAGAGCCAGGCCTTCAGGTTCGTGCCCTGCTGGAACGACCGGAACGCGCCGAACGCCTTGACGAACGTCTCCTGCACCAGGTCCTGCGCGTCCGCCGGGTTGCGCGTCATCCGCATCGCGGCGCCGTAGAGCTGGTCGAGGAACGGCAGCGCCTGCTCCTCGAACAGCGCGCGGAGCGTCGCCTGGTCGGGCGCGGCGTCGTCGAGCGCCTCCTCGACGGTCTCGTCGAGGGTCTCCTCCTCGGCGGCGTCGGGCGCCTCCGCGAGGTCCGCCTCGTCGTCGATCGACTCGTCGTCGCCCTCGGCGGACTCCTCGTCGTGCTGCTCCAGCAGGTCCTCGTCGGCGTCGTCCTGCGACGCGATCAGGGCCTCGAGCTCCGCGTCGTCGGCGGCGGAGCGGGTGGGCTCGGACGGGGAGGGCATGGCGAGGAAGTGTAGTTGGGGCAGCGGATCGGTCTCCGGGCTCCGGCTCCAAGGAGGAGCGGTCAGCAGGGCGACGCCCATGGGGTCCTCCTTCTCGTCCTCCGGCCCGGTCCTAGGCTGAACCGATGGTGCACGCGACCTATTCCGCCGATGTGTGGCCCGCGCCGGAGGCGTCCGGGCCGCTGACGGCGACGGTGCGCCTCCCGGGCTCGAAGAGCCTCACGAACCGGGAGCTGGTGCTGTCCGCGCTGGCCGACGGGCCCTCGCGGCTGCGCGACGCGCTCGTCGCGCGCGACACGGAGCTGATGGTCGCGGCGCTGCGGACGCTGGGCACGCGGATCGAGCGGGACGGCGACGGCCTCGTCGTCGAGCCCGCGCCGCTCGTCGGCGGCGCCTCGATCGACGTCGGCCTCGCCGGCACGCTGATGCGCTTCCTGCCGCCGGTCGCGGCGCTGGCCGACGGGCCGATCGCGTTCGACGGCGACGAGCGGGCCCGCCTCCGCCCGATGGCGACGACGATCCTGTCCCTCCGCGCCCTGGGCGTCGAGGTGGAGGACGAGGACCGCGGCACGATGCCGTTCACCGTCGTCGGCACCGGCGCGGTCGCCGGCGACGCGGTGACGATCGACGCATCGGCGTCGAGCCAGTTCGTGTCCGGGCTGCTGCTGTCCGGCGCCCGGTTCGCGGAGGGCCTCGTGGTCGAGCACCTCGGCGCGCGCCTCCCCTCCCTCCCACACATCGACATGACGATCGACGCGCTACGGCACCGCGGCGTCGACGCGTCTGCGGACGTCACGGAGCGCGCGGCGCGCTGGACCGTGCCGGCGCACCCCATCGCCGGCCGCGACGTCGCGATCGAGCCGGACCTGTCCAACGCCGGCCCGTTCCTCGCCGCGGCGCTCGTCGCGGGCGGCCGGGTCGGCGTGCCCGGCTGGCCGGCGGCGACGACGCAGGTCGGCGACCGCCTCCGCGACTGGCTCGCCGCGTTCGGCGCGGAGGTGGAGCTGCGCGGCGGCGCCCTGACCGTCGCCGGCGCGGGCGTCGCCGACCGCCCGCTGCACCCGGTCGACCTCGACCTCGGCGAGGGCGGCGAGCTCGCGCCGACGCTCGTCGGACTCGCCGCGTTCGCGGACGGCACCTCCACGTTCACCGGCATCGGGCACCTCCGGGGCCACGAGACGGACCGTCTGGCGGCGCTCGTGGCCGAGCTCGGCGCGGTCGGCATCGCGGCGGAGGAGACCGAGGACGGGCTCGTGGTGCACGGCGGCCGTCCCGTCGCCGGCGAGCGGCCGTGGCGCAGCTACGCCGACCACCGGATGGCGACGACGGGCGCGCTGCTCGGCCTCGCGACACCGGGCGTCGTCGTCGAGGACGTGGCGTCCACCGCGAAGACGCTGCCGGGCTTCACCGACCTGTGGGCGCGGCTGCTGCCGTGAGCTGGCTGACCGACGAGGACGAGCCGTACGAGGAGTACGACGAGTCCGACGTCCGGATCCGGCCCAACCGGAAGGGCACCCGGCCGCGGACGAAGCAGCGGCCGGCGCACGAGGCCGCCGTGCCGGGCCGCGTGTTCGCCGTCGACCGCGGCCGCATGCAGGTCCTCGTCGACGAGAACGGGCCGGACGAGCGCGCGGTCCTCGCCACACGGGCCCGCGAGCTCGGCAAGGAGGGTGTGGTCGTCGGCGACCGCGTCGACGTGCTCGGCGACCTGACCGGCGATGCGGGGTCCCTGGCCCGGATCGTGCGGATCCTCCCGCGGGACACCGTGCTGCGCCGCAGCGCCGACGACACCGACGAGGTCGAGCGGGTCGTCGTCGCGAACGCGGACCAGCTGCTCTGCGTCGTCGCGGCCGCGAACCCGGAGCCGCGGCCGGCGCTGATCGACCGCTACCTCGTCGCCGCGTTCGACGCGGGCATCGACGTCGTGGTGCTCGTCACGAAGACGGACCTCGCCGACCCGGCGCCGCTGCTCGCGGAGTTCGCACCGCTCGACCTCCGGTTCCTCACCACGACCCGCGGCGCCGACCTGGGCCCGCTCCGGGCGCAGCTGCTGGGCAGGACCACCGTCGCGGTCGGGCACTCCGGAGTCGGCAAGTCGACGCTCGTGAACGCGCTCGTGCCGGAGGCGCAGCGCGCGACCGGCGACGTGAACGCCGTCACCGGTCGCGGGCGGCACACGTCGTCGTCGTCGCTCGCCCTCCGCCTCCACGCGACGGACGCGGAGCGGGAGGCGGGCCTCCCTGCCGCCGGCTGGGTGATCGACACCCCGGGCATCCGCTCGTTCGGGCTCGGGCACGTGGACCCCGCGAACATCCTCCGCTCCTTCGCCGCGCGCGCGATCCCGGTCGCGGAGCCGCCCGACGGCATCCCGCTCGCGGACGCGCACGACTGGGAGATCGTCGACCGCGTCGCCGCCGGGGAGCTCGGCGACGCGGGCCGCCGCCGCCTCGAGTCCCTCCAGAAGCTCCTGGAGGCGCAGGGCGGCCGAGTGACGGGCGCCGACGATCCCGAGTGACCGCGTGATGTTCACGGGGTCGGGAGCAGCGCCAGGTCCATCGCCGTTCATCCTGCTCGGCCAGGATGGACGGGTGCCCGACCTCGCCGACGACCTCGCGCTCGCCCCTCCGCCTCGCCGACGCCGCGGACGCGCAGAGCCTCGCCCGGTTCCGCGCCGCCGACCTGCGGATCGAGACCAAGCCGGACCGCACCCCCGTGACCGACGGCGACAAGGCCGTCGAGCGGGCGATCCGCGACATCCTCGCCGTCGAGCGACCCGACGACGCCGTGCTCGGCGAGGAGTACGGCGGCGAGCGCGTCGCCGGGCGGCAGTGGATCATCGACCCGATCGACGGCACCACGAACTTCCTCCGCGGCCAGACGGTGTGGGGCTCGCTCATCGCGCTCGCGAGCGACGGCGTCCCGGTCGTCGGCGTCGCCTCAGCGCCCGCGCTCGGCCGCCGCTGGTGGGGCGCCGCCGGCGAGGGCGCCTGGGCCGCGTCGCTGCCGTCCGGCGAGCCGGAGCGGCTCCACGTCTCCGGGGTCCGCAAGGTCGAGGACGCGTTCATCAGCTTCAACGCGCTGAAGTTCTGGGACGAGGCGGGCTGGCTGGAGCCGCTGCTCGCGCTCGTCCGCGCCTCCTGGCGGGACCGCGCCCTCGGCGACTTCTGGGCGTACATGCTCGTCGCGGAGGGGCAGCTCGACATGGCGGGCGAGCACGACGTCAAGGTCTACGACCTGGCCGCGCTCGTGCCGATCGTCGAGGAGGCGGGCGGGCGCTTCACCTCCCTCACCGGCGCCGACGGACCGTGGGAGGGGACCGCCCTCGCGACGAACGGGCTCGTCCACGACGAGGTGATGTCGATCCTGGGCTCACATCCCGGCCTCTCCGCCCGTTGACCTGATGTGAAGCAGCCCTTCGAGCACATCGTCGCCGAGCACGGCGAGGTCGTCTGGCGCGTGTGCCGCGGGCTGCTCCCGGAGCACGACGCCGAGGACGCGTGGAGCGAGACGTTCCTCGCCGCCCTCGGCGCCTGGGACCGGTTCGAGGGCGACCGCGTGCGCGGCTGGCTCGCCACGATCGCGCATCGCAAGGCGCTCGACGTGCTCCGCGCCACCGCACGCGTGGTGATCCCGGAGGAGGGCGTGCCCGACTCCCCCGTCCCGCCCGCCGGCCGCGACCTCGACCTCTGGGCGGCGCTCGCGCGCCTGCCGGACGGCCAGCGCGCGGCCGTCGTCCACCACCACATCGCCGGCCTGCCGTTCGACGAGGTCGCCCTCGTCACCGGCACCACCCCGGCCGCAGCCCGGAAGGCCGCCTCCGACGGCGTGAAGCGGCTGCGCACCCTGCTCGTCCTGGAGGAGTCATGACGTTCGCCCCGCCCACCGACCCCGCGCTGCTCGCGCGGCTGCACGAGCGGCTCGAGGGCCGCGCGACCGACCTGGACGTGCGCTACCGGACCATCGACTCCCCCGTCGGCACGCTGCTCATCGCGGCCACCGAGGCGGGGCTCGCCCGCGTCGCCTTCGAGCGGGAGGGCGAGGAGGCGGTGCTCCAGTCGCTGGCGGACCGGATCGGGCCGCGGATCCTCCGGTCCCCCGCGCGGCTCGACGACGCCGCGCGCTGGTTCGACGGGTACTTCGCCGGCGCCCGGGACCCGTTCGGGCTGCCGCTCGACACGCGCCTGGCCCGGGGGTTCCGGCTGGAGGTGCTCGGGCAGCTCCGGGAGGTCGGCTACGGGCAGCGGATCAGCTACGCGGGCCTCGCCGCGGAGACGTCGTCGCCGAAGGCCGTGCGCGCGGTCGGCACCGCGTGCGCGACGAACCCGCTGCCGCTCGTGATCCCGTGCCACCGTGTGACCCGGTCGGACGGCTCGGTCGGCGCCTACCTGGGCGGCCCGGAGACGAAGGTGCGCCTCCTGGCGCTGGAGTCGACGGGAACCCTTCCCGCCTGACCCGATCTTGCTCCGGTTTCGTGCCGCTTCGTTTCGGGCGGATTCAGGTGGTCTTGGCAACGCTGCTTGTTTGTGGGGCTGAGAGTAGTTCGAGGAGGACTTCGGCCGGTGACCGCCATCCGAGGCTCTTGCGGGGGCGGCCGTTGAGCTCGATCTCGACGGCGTCAAGGTCGGCGCGGGTGTAGCCGGACAGGTCCGTGCCTTTCGGGAAGTACTGGCGCAGGAGCCCGTTCGTGTTCTCGTTCGTGCCGCGCTGCCAGGGCGAAATGCGGGTCGCAGAAGTAGACCTTCGCTCCGGTGGCCATCGTGATCCGCTGGTGGGCGGCGAGCTCGGATCCCTGGTCCCAGGTGATCGACTTCCGCAGGGACGCGGGCCAGTCGCTGATCGTGGTCACGATCGCGTCCGCGACGGTGATCGCGTCCTTCCCGGCTGGGAGGTGGACCAGTTTCACCGCCCGGCTGGTGCGTTCGACGAGGGTCCCGATCTGGGACCCGTTGTCCTTCCCGACGATCAGGTCGCCCTCGAGGTGGCCGGGGACGGCGCGGTCCTCGATCTCCGCCGGCCGGTCGGTGATCATCACCATCCCCTCGAACCGGTCGCCCTTGCGGGCGCCGGAGGCTCGGGAACGCGGCTTGCGGACCGTTCTCCCGGTCCGCAGCGTCTGGACGGAGCGTTTCAGGTCGCCGCGGGCCTGGATGTAGATCGACTCGTAGATCGTTTCCGGACTCACTCGCATCCGTTCCTGAGTCGGGAACCGTTGCTTGCAGCCAGCGGCTGATCTGCTCCGGCGACCACTTTGCGTTCAACCCAGCCTGGACCAGCATCCGCAGCAACGGGTCCCCGGACAGCTTCGAGTCCTTCGGTCTGGCCCGCCGCTTCTCCGATTGCAGCTGCGCGAGCCTCGCGTCGTAACGGACATGGTTGTGCTGCTGCCAGGTCCTCAGCTCACGGGTCACGGTCGAGGTCGGCCGGTCGAGCTCACGTCCGATCGCGGCCGCGCTCAATCCGCGGGCGAGGCCGACTTGGATGACCGCGCGTTCCGTCCCGTCGAGCAGCCGCGGCCTCGGCTGCTCGAGAAGATGTCGTGGTGGCACCCCACCACGATCCCGGAACCATTTCCTCGCCGTCCGCGGCTGGATCCCAGCGGCAGCACCAGCAACCTCCGCGGACCCTCCCGCGGCGACCGCCACCCAAAACGCACGACGAACCGAACGATCGAACACACCCGACCTCCACGATCAGGCGTTGCAACGACCCCCTGAACGCAAGTCGACCGAAGCGGCACGAATCCGGAGCAAGATCCGCTCCAGCAGTGCGACAGCGGCGTGGTGCTCGTGGAGATGGGGGGAATCGAACCCCCGTCCACTGCTGTGGAACCACGTCTTCTCCGGGCGCAGTCTGCGGGTGGTCGTTCTACTCGGCCCCGATCCTTGCCGCAGACGGATTGCGATCGACGGGCCCAGCCCTGGTTGATGTCCCACGGCGCCCCAAGGCGGAACGTCCGTAGCGAGTCCTCTAGCTGACGCCGGCTACCGGGTCGAGGACATCACCCGGGCCGACGGCGTCACTCTGGCTTAGGCAGCGAGAGCGAACGCGGTGCGAGACTTACTGGCACCTGTTGTTTCCGTGCATCGTTGACGAGATGAGCACGGCTCCTCGGCCCGCTTCCCGTCGTTGAACAGGCAATGTCGAAACCGATCATCCCCTGGCGGAAACACGAACCACTGTCGCACTGTGGAGTTGTCGCCCCTGAGGGCTCAGCGAGTGTAGCGGCTCCCGCCGACGCCGTGTTCCGTTGTGTTCACGGATCAGGGGATCCAGCGCCTTCGGCGACCGGATCCCCTGATCCGTGAACACAACAGCTCAGAGGACGAGCGTGAGGTACCGGGAGTTCGGGTCGTGCGTGTACGCGGCGAACGGCGCGCACGGCGTGAAGCCGTGGCGCTCGTAGAGCCGCACCGCCGGGTCGAAGAACGGCTCCGCGCCGGTCTCCAGGCTGATACGGGTCATCCCGCCGCGCCGCGCTGAGTCCAGCACCGCGCCGAGCACCGCCGCCGCGACCCCGCGGCCGCGTGCGGCCAGCGCGGTGCGCATCGACTTCAGCTCCCCCTCCGACGCCGACAGCGTCTTCAGCGCGCCGCAGCCGAGCAGCGAACCGTCGTCGTCCCTCGCGGCGAGGAACAGGATCCCCGGCACCGCGAGCGCCTCCGGGTCCAGCGCGTGGACGCTCTCCGGAGGCGATGTGCGCCGCATCTCCGCGAGGTGCGCGTCGAGCAGCGCTCGGACGTCAGGGGCCAGCGGATCGTCCGCCGCGACCCTCACTCGCCGAGGTTGTTGCGCGTGCGCATGGCCCGCTGGGCCTCGCGGTTGTCCTGCCGCTCCCGGAGCGCGTGCCGCTTGTCGTACTCGCGCTTGCCCTTCGCCAGCGCCAGCTCGACCTTCGCGTTGCCGTCGGAGAAGTAGAGCGACAGCGGGATCAGCGTGTAGCCGCCCTCCCGCACCTCCGAGTACAGCTTCAGGATCTGCTGCTTGTGCAGGAGGAGCTTCCGCGTCCGCCGCGGCGGGTGGTTCGTCCAGGTGCCCTGGTTGTACTCCGGGATGTGCACCGCATCGAGGTACGCCTGTCCGCCGTCGATGTAGGCGTAGCCGTCGACGAGGGAGGCGCGGCCCTGCCGCAGCGACTTCACCTCGGTGCCGGTCAGGACGATGCCGGCCTCGTAGACGTCCTCGATCGTGTAGTCGTGGCGCGCCTTGCGGTTGGTCGCGACGACCTTCTTCCCCTGCTCCCTGGGCATGGCGCACCTCCTCCGAACTGCTCGAGCCGCCTGCCGGCAGCCCGACAGTCTATCGCCGGAGGCGGTGGCGCCTAGACCCGGAGGTAGCGGGAGATCGCGACGTTCGCGCTGACCGCGGCGAGCACGATGCCGGCCCCGATCAGGATCGGCACGACGATCAGCGCGTCCGGCACCGTCACGAAGGCGATGTCGCGCTGCGCCTTCGCCAGGTAGCCCTGGATGAAGAACTGCACGATCCCCACGGTCGTCGCCGCGGCGAGCACGGACCCGATGAGCGGCGCGAGCACGCCCTCGAGGATGAAGGGGGTCTGGATGAAGCGGTTCGAGGCGCCGACGAGGCGCATGATCCCGAGCTCCCGGCGCCGCGAGAACGCGGAGAGCCGGATCGTCGTCGAGATCAGCAGCGCCGCGGCGACGAGCATCAGCGCGGCGATGCCCGCCGCGGTGATCGACGCGGTGTTCAGGACGGCGAAGATCTGGTCGAGCAGCCTGCGCTGGTCGGTGACCGCATCGACGCCGGGCATCCCGTTGATCGCCTCGCCGATGACGGCGGACTGGTTCGGGTCCTTCAGGTTGACCCAGAACGCCTCGTTCAGGAGGTCCGGGGTCACGTAGTCGGCGACGGGGTTGCCCTTGAACTGCTTCTGGAAGTTCGCGTAGGCCTGCTGGTGGTCCTCGAACGTGACGCTCTTCACGAACCCGTTGACGGGCGCGGTGGTGAGCGCCTTCCGGATGGCGGCGATCTGCGCGGGCGTCACGCCGCCGTTCGGGCCCGGACAGTTGGTGCTCTGCACCGCGTTGTTGCAGAGGGAGATCGCGACCTGCGCCTTGTCGTACCAGAAGGTCTTCATCTGGCCGATCTGCAGCTGCATCAGCGCCGCGACGCCCACGAAGGTGAGCGACACGAAGGTGACGAGCACGATGGAGACGACCATCGAGAAGTTGCGCCGGAGGCCGCTGGCCGCCTCGCCGAGCACGAGCTGGAATCTCATGAGGACGGACCCACCTCGTCGTCGCTGTCGCCCTTCCTCCCGCGCAGGCCGAGGCCCGTGATGAAGTCGAGGTGCTCCGGGAGCGGGTCGCGATGGCGCGAGACGCCGCGGAGGTCGTCGGAGTCGCCTGCATCCGTCGGGTCCGGGAGGCCCGGGTCGGTCTGGGGGGCGGCGTTGACGGCGCCGGTCGCGGGCACCGGGGCGGCGAAGAACAGGGAGCGGCCGTCGGACTGCTCCTCCTCGGCCGGCGGCGCGACGGGTGCCGCACGCCACGGGGCGTGCTCGCCCGGGAGGAGGACCGGGCCGGTCTCCGCGCGCACCCAGATCGGCGGGGCGGACGGGGCGACGGGCTGCGCCGCGGTGGCGGGACGCCCCTCCTGCACCGGCTGCGACGCGGTCGCGGGCCACGGCGCGGGCAGCGGCTGCGCAGCCGTGCCGGGCCACACCTCCTGGACCGGCTGGGCTGGGCCCACGCGGCCCGGTTCCGACGCGCTGCGAAGCGGTGTGGCGGCCGCGGCCGTGGGGACGGTCGTCGGACGCGGCTCCTGGATCGGGATCCCTCCGGTCGCGGGCGCGGCCTGCTGCTGCCCGCGGCGGGCCCACAGCGGCACCTGGCCGCCGTGCTGCACCGGCGTCGCGCCCGTGACGGGCGGCTTCGGCAGCTTGATCGAGCTGGTCACGTACGTGGCCTCGAGCTCGTCGCGGATGATCTTCCCCTGCACCAGCTCGACGACGCGCTTCTGCATCCGGTCGACGATCGTGACGTCGTGGGTCGCCATCACGACGGTGGTGCCCTGCTGGTTGATCCGCTCGAGCACCTGCATGATCCCCTCGCTGGTGCGGGGGTCGAGGTTGCCGGTGGGCTCGTCGGCGAGCAGCACGGAGGGCTTGTTCACGACCGCGCGGGCGATCGCGACGCGCTGCTGCTCGCCGCCGGAGAGCTCGTTCGGGAAGTTCGACGACTTCTCCGCGAGGCCGACGGTCTCGAGCACATCCGGGACGGTCGTCTGGATGAAGCCCTTCGACTTGCCGATCACCTGGAGGGTGAACGCGACGTTGTCGTAGACGGTCTTGTTCGGCAGCAGCCGGAAATCCTGGAACACCACGCCGAGGCTGCGACGGAAGTACGGCACCTTGCGGGTCGAGATCGAGGTCAGCCGCTGACCGAGCACGTGGATCTCGCCCGTCGTGGGCTTCTCCTCGCGCAGCATCAGGCGCAGCAGGCTGGACTTCCCGCTGCCGGACGCGCCCACCAGGAAGATGAACTCGCCGGCGCCGATCTCGAGCGTCACGTCGTCCAGCGCCGGGCGCGGGGCGCCGCGGTAGCGCTTGGTCACGGAGTCGAAGCGGATCATGTCGGCAGCCACCATAGGTGCCGAACCGCCGCCCGGCGGGTCCGACAGGCGAACTCCATCGCTGTCGTTCATGTTCGAAGGTGTTCGTGGATCCGGGGATCCGGCGGGATACCCGATCCACGAACACCTTCGCTACGCGTCCGGGTCGCGCTTGCGCCAGCGGATGCCGGCGGACAGGAAGCCGTCGAGGTCGCCGTCGAAGACGCTCGACGGGTTGTTCACCTCGTACTCCGTCCGCAGGTCCTTCACCATCTGGTACGGCGCGAGCACGTAGGAGCGGATCTGGTCGCCCCAGCTGGCGGTGATGTTGCCGGCCAGCTCCTTCTTCTTCGCCGCCTCCTCCTCCCGGCGCTGGATCAGCAGGCGCGACTGGAGGACCCGCATCGCGGCGGCGCGGTTCTGGATCTGGCTCTTCTCGTTCTGCATCGAGACGACGATCCCGGTCGGGATGTGGGTGATGCGGACCGCGGAGTCCGTCGTGTTCACGCTCTGGCCGCCGGGGCCCGACGAGCGGAAGACGTCGACCCGGATGTCGGACTCGGGCACCTCGATCTCGCCGGACTCCTCGAGCAGCGGGATGACCTCGACCGCCGCGAAGCTCGTCTGCCGCTTGCCGGCCGAGTTGAAGGGGCTCATCCGGACCAGCCGGTGCGTGCCCGCCTCGACGGAGAGGTTGCCGAACGCGTAGGGCGCGTCGATCTCGAACGTCGCGGACTTGATGCCCGCCTCCTCCGCGTAGGAGGTGTCCATGACCGTGGCCGTGTACTTGTGCTGCTCCGCCCAGCGCAGGTACATGCGGAGCAGCATCTCC
Source organism: Melastoma dodecandrum (assembly GCA_029817715.1). Lineage (NCBI taxonomy): Eukaryota > Viridiplantae > Streptophyta > Magnoliopsida > Myrtales > Melastomataceae > Melastoma > Melastoma dodecandrum. Next base: position 117,516 of record JARUPY010000594.1, on the reverse strand, counting down.
GCGAAGTCCGCGGCGTCCACCCCGCCGGCGCCCGCGCGGATCGTCACCACCGCGGGCCGCGGGTCGTACTCGCCGTTCAGGAGGGTCTGCACCTCGAGCTCGCCGATGGTCGCCTCGATCGCGGTGAGCTCCGACTCGACCTCGCCGACCTGCTCCTGGGCCTGGGCCTCGTCCGTCTCCGCGTTCACGAGCTCGATGAGCACCTCGAGGTCGTCGAGCCGCGACTCGACGCCGGTCACGCGGCCGAGCTGCGCCTGCGCGTGGCTGAGCTCGCTCGTCACCTTCTGCGCGGCCTCCGGGTCGTCCCAGAGGTCCGGGGCGGAGGCCTGCTGCTCGAGGTCCGCGATCCGGGCGCGGAGCCCATCGACGTCGACCACGGCCACGACGTCGCCGAGCGTGGAGCGGAGCGCCTGGATGCGGGGGGCGAGGTCGAGTTGCACGGACCGGAAGCGTACCCGGCCGATCCCGCGCGGGCGCGGGCGTACCGTGGAGGCGACATGTCGACCGCTCCCGGGTTCCGCCTCGGATCGGTGGCGTTGCCGGTCTACCTCCCGGGTCTGCTGTTCGCGATCGGCGAGGGCGCCGTGATCCCCGTCATCCCGGTCGACGCCGCGCGGCTCGGCGGATCGCTCGCGCTCGCGGGGTTCGTCTCGGCGCTGATCGCGGTCGGCACGCTGATCGGCGACATCCCGAGCGGCTGGATCGTGTCGCGGGTCGGCGAGCGGAACGCGATGATCGGCTCCGCGGTCGCGGCGCTGATCGGCCTGACGCTGTGCTTCGTCGCGGCGAGCCCGGCGATGCTCGGGATCGGCGTGCTCCTGCTCGGCATCGCGACGGCCTCGTTCGCGCTGGCGCGCCAGGCGTTCATGACCACGTTCGTGCCGCTGTCGCACCGCGCCCGCGCGCTGTCGCTGCTCGGCGGGATGTTCCGCGCCGGCTACTTCGTCGGTCCGTTCCTCGCGGCGCTCGTGATCGGGCTGACCGGCTCGACCCGCTCCGTGTTCGTGATCGACCTGGTCGCGTGCATCGTCGTCGCGATCGTGCTGCTCGTGCTGCCGGACCCGTCCGCGGTGCTCGCCGCCCGGCGGGAGGCGCTGCTGTCGAGCACCGCGACGATCCGCGTCGTCGAAGGCGAGGTGCGGCGGGAGGGCCTGTTCCGCACGCTGCCGCGGCACCGGCGGGTGCTGGCGCGGATGGGGCTCACGGCGGCGCTGATCGGCGGCCTCCGGTCGAGCCGGCAGGTGATCCTGCCGCTCGCGGGCGTGAGCCTCGGGATGCAGGAGAGCAGCATCGCCCTCGTGGTCGGCGTCGCCGGCGCCGTCGACCTGGCCCTGTTCTTCACGAGCGGCCAGATCATGGACCGGTTCGGGCGGCTGTGGAGCGCCCTCCCGTCGATGATCGGCCTGGGGCTCGGGCACCTCGCCCTCGCGGTCGTCGTGGGGCTCGCGGTCGCGCGCGGCGGCGCGGGGTTCGTGCCGTGGTTCGTCGCCGTCGCGATCTTCATGTCGCTCGCGAACGGCGTCGGCAGCGGCATCCTGATGACCTTCGGCGCCGACCTCGCGCCTCGGCACGACCCGGCGCCGTTCCTCGGCGCGTACCGGTTCACCGGCGACGCGGGCAACGCGAGCGCCCCGCTCGCGCTCTCCGCCATCACGGCGGTGTTCTCGCTGTCGGTCGCCGCTGCGACGATCGGCGTCGCGGGCCTGGCGGGCGCCGGTCTCCTGGCCAGGTGGGTCCCGCGCTTCATCCCGAGGCCCGCCCGCCCGACCTGATCCCGTTTCGAAGGAGTTCTTTCGTCGCTCACGCAGAAGCTCCTTCACAACGCGATCAGCGGAAGCGGGCGGCCGCCGTCGACGTCACCTCGACGGGCAGCCCGTCGGGGAGCAGCGGCCCGACGATCGGCGGGTGCCAGACGGCCCGGAGTCGCACGGTCGCGCTGCGGCCGTCGGTCGTCGTGGCGGACACGACGGTGAGGGTGTCGAGGTCGCCCGGATCCGCCTCGGTCGCGTACGCGTCGACGGCGCCCCGCACCCGATCGGGCGCGAGGGTCGGCACCACCGAGTCCCCCTGCACCGACACGTCCGCGATCCGGAACGACTCGGCCCCGGTGAGCGCGGCACCGTCCGCGATCGTCAGCAGCCGGAGGCGCTCGAGGTGGAGGCTCGACGCGGCCGCCGCGATCACCACGAACGCCACCGCGACGGTGAACAGGCCGACGATGAGGGGCAGGGCCGCACCCTCCTCCCGTCTCATCCGGCGCTCGCGAACATCGACACCCGCTGCACGGAGCTCGCGTCGACGGGCACGCTGCCTGGCGCGCCGATCGCGAGGGCGGGTGGCAGCAGGGGCAGCGCCGCCGCGACGCGGACCCGCACCTCGACGGACCCGCGCGGGGTGCTGCAGTCGGCGGGCACCGGGGTGCAGCGCACCGTCACCGCGGCGGCCGACCGCTCGACGTGCCAGTCGGCGAGCGCCACCGCGACCGCGGCGTCGGCCGCGCGACGTCCCTCCGCATCGGTCGGCGCGAGCGCGATGCTCCGCGCCGCCTGCCGGGCAGCGCCCTCCGCGGCGAACGCGGCGCCCTGCAGCGCGGCGACGGTCAGCACGAGGTAGACGAGCGGGACGAGCAGCAGGACGCCGAGGACCAGCACCTCCACGGCCGCGGACCCGGCATCACGGCTCGGGTTCGAGCGCCGCATGGCCGGTCACCTCGATCGCCGCGGGCGGGCCGATCAGCCCGATGACGGGAAGCGGGATGCGCGCGGACACCCGGGTCGCGGGCTGTCCCTGCCACGCCGTGCGCGACGCCGTGATCGATGTCGCGTACGCGGGACCCAGGCTGTCGACGAGGACCTGCCGCGCCCGCGCGACGCCGTCCGCGTCGGTGTTCCCGACGATCGCCGACCACCGCGCGCCCTCCGCGACCGCGTCGAGCGCTGTGTTCCGCACGAGCAGCACCGCGCCGACCTGCAGCACGCCGAGCACCAGCGCGAGCAGCAGCACGGCGGTCAGCACGAACTCGGCCGGGGCGCCACCGCGCTCCGCCTCCCCGTTCACATCCCGGAGACGCTCGTGATGGCCTGGTTGAACAGCCCGGTCAGCGCCGGCCCGGCGACGCCCCAGAGCAGGACCACGAGGCCGGCGGTCATCATCGTGACGAGCACCCAGCCCGGCACGTCGCCGCGCTCGGGGTCGTCGGCGGGAAGGGCGGTACGGGCGAGGAGCGTCTTCATCGGGGCCTCCGGGGGTTCGGCGTCGCGCCAGCATGCCCGGACCCCGCGGACCGCGTCGGAAGTTGTCCACAGGCCGAGGGCCGCCCTACGCTCCCGGTGTGGCACAGGACCCGGGCGAGGCAGGCGGAACAGGACGTGTGGTGGCCCCACGCGTCCCGATCGGCTGACCGCACCGCCTCCGGCGGCTCCCGATCGGGCGCGATCCCCCGATCCGTCCGACCTCCCGGGAGCTCGCCCATGTCCGTCCACCCCGCCGCCGTCCGTCGACGGCACCGGTTCGTCGCTGCGCTGCTGTTCGTGGTGCTCGGTCTCCACGTCGGCGCCTGGAGCGTCCAGCTCGCCGCGCTCGCGATCGGGCTGCGACTCGACCCCGGGCCGCTCGGCGTCGCCCTCTCCCGCGGGCGCGGCCGGCGGGGTCCTCACCCTGCTCGTCGGCGGCCGGATCGCGGACCACGTACCGCGCCGGGTCGTGCTGCTCATCGGCCTGGTCGGGGCCGGCGGCGCGTTCGCGCTGCTCTCGATGACCCGCGACCTCGCGTCGACCGTCGCCGTGGTCCTCCTGTACGGGCTCGCGATCAGCTTCGTCGACCTCGGATCGAACCTGGTCGGCACCGACTACGAGCGCGCGCACGACGCGGTCGCGCTCACCGGCCTGCAGTCCGGGTTCAGCGCGGGCGCCGTCGTCGGCGCGCTCGGCTCGACCGCGGCGCTCGCCGCGGGCGTCGACTACCGGCTCGTCTACCTCGGCATGGCGGCGGTGTTCGCGATCACCGCGGTGCTCGCCGGCGTCGCGCGGCTGCCGCCTCGCGAGCGGACGGCCGCGGCGCACGAGCGCTCGCGCGGCGGCCCGCTGCTCCGTGTCTCGGGCGTGCTGCTCGCCGCGGTCGTCGTCACCGTCTGCTTCTTCGGGGACGGCGCGCTGGAGGGGTTCCTCGCGGTGTTCCTCCGGCGCGATGCGGGCACGGGCGTGCTGCTTGCGGGCATCGGCGTCGCCGGCTTCCCACGCGGCCTCGTTCGTCGGGCGTGTGCTCGCCGACCGCGTGCTGCAGCGCATCAGGACCGGCCGGGTGATCACCGTCGCGGGCGCCCTCGCGGCGGTCGGCATCCTCACCGCGCTCACGTCCTCCGTGCCCGCGGTCACGCTCGCCGGACTGCTCGTCACCGGGTTCGCGATCTCGCCGATCGTGCCGAGCGGGCTGTCGCTCGCCGCGCGGAGCGCCCCCGACCGGCCCGGGCAGGCGGTCGCGACCGTCACGGCGGTCGGCTACTCGTCGTTCCTGCTGAGCCCGCTCGTCGTCGGTGCGCTGGCCACGGCCACCGACCTGCGGATCGGGCTCGGCGTCGTCGCGCTGACCTCGATCGCGATCGCTGTGCTCGGCACCCGCTGGCCGCGCACAGATCCCGTCAGGCGCCGACGACGGCCTCGATCCGGTCCACGACCTCGTCGACCGGCGCGCGGGTGTCGATCACGTGGGTGGCCGCGGCGCGGAGCAGCGGCTCCGTGTCGCGATGGTCCCGGAGGATCGCCGCGCGCTCCTCGGGGGTCTTCCCGAAGTCGTTCCCGGTCCTGGTCGTCACCCGCTCGAGCAGCACCTCCGGCGGCGCGGTCAGGAGCACGATCGCGGCGAACCGGTCCCGGAACCGGCCCTGGTTCGCGACGGTGCCGCTCACGAAGAGCGGGCCCTGCCTGGGCTCGTCGAGCAGCTCGGTGATCCGGTCCTCGCGCCAGAGCGGCTCACCGCCGACGACCTCGATCCAGCCGGGGTCGTCGGTGTCGAGCGCCTGGTGCCCGCGGTCCGCGAGCAGGGTCAGCACCGTCGACTTCCCCGCGCCCGACATCCCGGTGAGCAGCACGACCGTCATGCGGCGAGTATCCCGGTTCGGGCGCCTCCGCTCAGAGCTGGGTCCGCAGCGCCAGCACCGCGGGCCACACGGCGATCGCGACCGTGGTCGGCAGGATCAGGAACACGAGCGGGACCATCATCCCGATCTCCTTCCTCCCCGCGGACTCGAGCAGCCCGCGCCGCGCGTGCTCCCGCGCGTCCGCGGCCTGGACCCGGAGGACCTCGGCGAGCGGCGACCCCCGCTCCAACGCCGCCACGACGTGGGTCAGGGTGCGGGTGAGCGCCGGGATCCGCAGCTCGTCCGCCAGCCCGGTCAGGGCGACCGGCAGCGGCACGCCGACCGCCGACTCGTCGACGACGCGCTGCACGAGCCCGGCGAGGGTCCCCGAGCCGACGCGCGCGACCCGGCGGAGGCCGTCGCGGATCCCCTCCCCCGCGCTCAGCCCGAGCGCCAGGAACTCGAGCACCGTCGGCAGCTCGCTCTCGATCCGGGCGGCACGCCTCGTGCCCTCCGCGACGAGGAGCCGGTCGCGGAGGAGCGGACCGGCGACCGCGCCGACGACCGGCGCCGCGACGAGCGCCGCCGGCGACCCGTTCGCCGCCGCGAGCGCCCCGAGCGCGGTCCCCGCGACGGCGCCGCCGACCGCCCAGAGCAGCTGCCGGAGCCGGTAGCCCTCCACGGTCCAGTCCCGCCCCGCGCGGGCCAGCCGCACGGCCACACCGCTGGAGCTGCCCAGCAGGCCGCCGAACGCCCGCTGGAACAGGTCGAGGGCGGGCACGGCGACGAGGCCCAGCACGGGCACGGGGTCGACGACCGCGGGGCGCTGCAGGCGCCGCGCCTCCGCGGAGACGTCGAGGAGGTACGGCGCGAGCCGCGCCGCGAGCCGCGGACGCCCGAACGCCGGCAGCCGCACCGTCACGCGCCAGAGGCCGATGCCCGCCGTCAGCCCCAGCGCGACCGCGATCCACAGCTCCGGCGTCACCGGAACCACCGCCGGTCCTCCGGCAGCCGACCGATGGTCAGCATGACCCGGTACGCCACGACGGTGACGACCGCGGCGCCGAGCAGGAGGACCGTGCCCGAGGGCGAGCCGTAGGCGCGCGCGGCCTCCGGGCGGGTCGCCAGCAGCGCCAGCACGACCCATGGCGCGGCCAGACCGAGCTTCCCGGCGTTCGTGACCCAGCCCTGCCGCGCCTCGACCTCGGCCCGCAGCGCGAGGTCCTGCCGGAGGTGCGCGGCCAGGTCGCGGAGCACCCCCGGCAGCTCGGTGCCCCCGACCTCGCGGGCCATCCGGAGGACCTCGACGAGTCGGTCGGCGGTCGGGTCGGCGAAGTGCTCCTTGAGCTCGTCCAGCGCGGGTCCGACCGTGCCGGTGCGGCGCCACCGCTCCTCGAACAGCCGGAACCCCGGCCGGAGGGCGGCCGGGCCCCGGTCCGCCAGGGATGCGAGCGCATCGGGCAGCGGCATGCCCGCCCGGATCGAGGCGACGAGGTGGTCGACGCCCTCCGGCCAGAGCCCGCGCACGGCCTGCCTGCGGCTGCGCGCGCGCCACCCGGCGATCGTCCACGGCGCGATCGCGCCGGCGACGAGGGACAGCGCGGCGACCGCCGGGAGCCCGGTGAGCGCCAGGACGAGCGAGGCCGCGACCGCGCCGAGCACGACGGACACGGCGACGAAGGCGCCGGGCGCCGTGCTCGGGAAGCCGGCCCGGGCCAGGCGATCGGCGACCGACGCGGCCAGGCCCGCCCGCGTGCGGGCGGTCGGCGACCGACGGGGCCACACCCACGGCGACGCGACGAGCAGCACGCCCGCGCCACCGATCGCGCCGAGCAGCGCGATCACGCGGCGGCCTGGAGCAGAGCGATCGGGTCCAGCCCGGCGGCGTGGAACTTCTCCTGCTTCGGCGGGAGGCCGCCGGTCGGCCTCAGCACGTCGCCGTCGATCGCGAACAGCCGCACCGCCTCGATGACGCCGCCCTCCGCCGCCGGCGCGCTGAGCGCGCCGGTGAGCGCGAGCACCTCCGTGACCCGTCGCCGGCCGGTCCGCAGCAGCTCGCAGTGCACGACCAGATCGACCGCCGAGGCGACCGTCGGCACGACGAAGCCGGCGTCGATGTTCCGCCCTGCGAGCAGCGGCAGGGTGCAGAGCTTCACGAGCGCGTCGCGCGCCGAGTTCGCGTGCAACGAGCAGGCGCCCGGGATCCCGCTGTTCAGCGCGATCAGGAGGTCGAGCGCCTCCGCTTCCCGCACCTCCCCGACCACGAGCCGGTCGGGCCGCATCCGGAGGGCCTCCTTGATCAGCCTTCGGAGGGTCACCTCGCCCGTGCCTTCGAGGCTCGGCTGCCGGCACTGCATCGCGACCGTGTCGCGGCCCGGCACGCGCAGCTCGAAGGTCTCCTCGACCGTGACGACCCGGTCGGTGGGGCGGCCTGCGGCGAGCAGCGCGCCGAGCAGCGTCGTCTTGCCCGCCTGCGTCGCGCCGGAGACGAGCACGTTCAACCCGGCGAGCATCGAGGCGGCGAGGAACGCGGCCGCCTCGCCCGGCATCGACCCCATGCCGACCAGGGCGTCCAGGCTCATGACGCGGTCGGAGAACTTCCGGACGTTCACCGCCCAGTGCCGCCTGGTCACGTCGGGCACGACGACGTGGAGGCGCGACCCGTCCGGCAGCGACGCGTCCACGAAGGGCGAGGACAGGTCAAAACCCTAGAATTGACATATGGACAAGATCGGGAAGGCGCCCCTCCCCTCAGCGATCTACGCCCGCATCTCGCGGACCGGGAGGGTGCTGGACTCGGCGTCGAGCGCCAGGAGGCGGACTGCCGCGACCTCGCAGAGCGGCTGGGCTGGGAGGTCGTCGGGGTCTTCGTGGACAACGACATCAGCGCCTACAGCGGCGCTCCGCGACCGCAGTACCGGGCGATGCTCGACGCGGTTCGAGCGGTGAGATCCGAGGCGTGCTCGCCTGGCACACCGATCGGCTGCACCGCCGAGCGACGGAGCTGGAAGAGTTCGTGACGATCGCGGAGGCTCACCACCTCCAGATCCAGACTGTCACCGCGGGCACCGTGGACCTCTCCTCCGCCTCGGGCCGGATGGTCGCCCGGATGCTCGGCGCAGCCGCCCAGCACGAGGTCGATCACGCCCGCGAGCTCATCCTCCGGAGCAAGGCGCAGAAAGCCGCGGCGGGGCTCTACCGCGGCGGGATGCGACCCTACGGATTCGACTCTGACGGCGTCACGATCCGTGAGGACGAGGCCTCCGTGATCCGGCATGCGACGAAGGCCGTGCTCGCCGGCCGGACCCTCGCGGGCGTGGCCCGGGAGTTGAACGAGCAGGGCATGGTCACGAGCCGCGGGAAGCCGTGGACCTACGACCGGCTGCGCGACGTGCTCGTACGACCGAGGAACGCGGGCCTGCTCAGCAGCGGCCGGAGCGAGCGCCCCGAGGAGATGCACGTCGTCGGGCCCGCGGTGTGGGAGCCGATCGTCAGCGAGGACGAATGGCGAGCGCTCTGGACCTTGATCACGGACCCGGCTCGGCGCAAGCAGGAGGGGAAACGCGCCGCGGTGGCTCGGCATCGGGCTCTACCGGTGTGGGAAGTGCGGCGGCCCGATGCGAGCGGCGCCGCACGGTGGGACGCCCTCGCAGGGTGGGCGCGGTCGGAAGTACCACTACCGCTGCACCAACGAGGCGCACCTGACGGTCGCCGCCGCTCGAACCGACGACTACGTGCTCGGCGTCATCGCGGAGATGGTGCGCGACCCGCGCGTGGTCGCCGCAATGCACCCTGGCGATCTGCACCTCACCGCTGACCGCGAGCGCCGAACCACCCTCGCCGCCCGGCTCCTCTCGTTCGAGAGCGACTACGCGCCTCGGCCGGATCACCGGGGCGCAGCTGCAGAAGGCGACCGCCACCGTGAACGCCGAACTGGCCGAGGTGGACGCCCGCCTCGCGCTGGCGCTGCGGCGCTCCTCGATGGCCGGAGTGACGCGCGCGCCCGACCCCGGCGACGCGCTCCTCGCGGCACCCGTCGACGTGCAGCGCGCGGTACTCGCCGCCGTGATGACCGTCGAGATTCAGCCGACCGCGCTCCGCGGAGCGGCCTGGAACGCCGACCGTGTGCGTCTGACACCGGTCGCTGTGAGCCGATCCGTGCAGCCCGACGTGTCATGCCCCGCCCAGCGGCGAGCGCGCCTCACCATCGCCGCCAGTCGAAGGGAGCCGTGATGGCCAGCAGGAAGGATCCGTACCTGATCGAGACGAGGAAGTTCACGATCGGCCGGAAGGCATCCGACAGGGAGATGGCCCACATGCTCCGTGACGGGTGGGAGATCTTGACCACCGTGAAAGAGCCGTTATGGAGGGTCAACGTCGTGACCTTCCGGAAGCCGAATCCCGCCTACCGCGGGTAGAGCCCCGTCCGGCCAGCCGGCCGGGCGGACAGCGGACCGGGCGCTGCGCCTACAGCACCCGGCCCATGACACCGAGAGGAACCCTCTTGCCGAACGACACCGTATCCATCACCCCGGAGGATCTGACCTGGTGGCTCCGGCTCGCGCCGACGCTCGAATGGACGGAGGCGCGGACCTACGCGAAGAGCGCCCCGCACGCCTACGTCGTACTGGGCCGGACGGCCGGGATCACCGAGCGGACTTCGTGCGAGCCGCGCACGTGATCCACCACCTTCGGCGAGCCTGGTCGGTTCTGGTCGAGCACGAACGTCTACCTCGCCCACGGCGCGCACCGCTGGTGGACGATGGACGCCGACCTCCGCGACACCGATCTCATCAACCGGGCAATGAACGACCGGGTCTACGGCGTGCAGGACGCGCCGCGGACCTGGAGGGCCGGAATGACCGAGGGCGACGCCGTCGGCGCATCCTGGGACCGGACGCACGAGCCGGACGCCGCCTGTGGCGAACAGGCCCGACGCGCGGTGATTGAGCGCTTCGGCGCTGACCACGCGCCGACCGTGCTCGACGTGGGCTGCGAGACGGGCGCGGTGCTCGACCTCGGCCTGACGAGTCCGGAGCGCTACACCGGGGTGGACCCCAGCCAGGCGATGCTGAATCGGCTGATCATGAAGCACCCTGCCGTGCACCGGCTCCTCGCGGCGCGGATCGAGGACGTGCCGACGGCCTGCTCTCGCCGCGCTATGACGTGGCCGTGGTCCGCGACGCTGCGACGAACGAGCGCCTGAGCGGCCTGGCCGACCTCGTGCTGACCGCCTGATCCGGACCGAAGCGCCTCGTCCTTCTCGTGAGGGCGGGGCGTTCCGTCTTCGTTCGTGCCGCTCGCGGACCCGCCGGTCCGAACCATTTAGCCTCCTCCGGTCACCGACCAGGAAGGAACCATGACCCCACACCGCTTCGGGATCACCACCGCCATCGCCGGCCTCACGCTGGTGGGCCTTGCCCTCACAGGCTGCTCTGCCAGCCCCGCCGAACAGACCTCGGGCGCTGCGGCAACCGCAGTGGCGAAGACGCAGGCCACGGCACCTGTGCCCGACCTCACCGGGAAAGTGGAAGCAGAGCAAACTCCCACTCGAAGACGTCGTATCAGGCGGCCACGATCAAGGGCGACACCATCGAGATCGACTGGGTCTCCGACGGCGGTGACACGACCTCGCTTTACTGGGCCGGTTCCTTCACCGCACCGACTGAAGCCGGAACCTACTCGTGGAAGTCGGCGAACGACACGAAGAAGACCGAGAGCGCGATGCTCGCGTCGTCCGACAAGACCAAGACCTTCACCTATGACAACGGCGAGATCAGCTACAAGGTCTCCGCGCTGGGCACTACAACTACTGTCCGGCTTGCGAAAAGGTAGCCTCTGACGCCCCGCTCCTCCACGTGAGGGGCGGGGCGTTCCCATGTCCGGGATGCCCGGCAAATCGGGGATCTGAGGGCGCAGCACAGCAGCCAAGGGCCACCGCCCGCCAAGACCATGAACTGCCCGCAGCGCGGCGATTAGGACCAGCCAAGGGCGGGATCAGCCCAGGTGCAGGACAGACCAAAGGCGTAAATTGTCGGTAGGAGGGCTGGTTCCGCCCCTCAACACAACAACGGACCTCGTGCGACAGGGACAGCGCCATACAGGGCGGACAGCACGGGCGATCACGCAGTAGGGCTCCCCCAGAAGACCACCCTCGGTGCAGGTGGTTCCTTCCGCTGAGGAGCCCTTCGTCATGTCCTCCGACGAGCCATCGTCCACCCGTGCCCCCGAGCCCGACCGCCTGAAGATCCGTCGCCAGTACACGCCGATCGCGGACGGTGCCACGCAACTTCGGCGTGACGCCGCAGACCATGCGGAACTGGATCGGCGCGGGCTACATCTCCGCCTACCGGCTCAGCGGCAAGCACGGCCTCTTTGTCGAGCTGAACGAGATCGAGTACGCCCTCTCCACGCACTCGCGGCTCCAGATGCGCGACGGCAGGACGGTCGGCGGGCAGAAGGTGCGGGTCATCACCGTCGCCGCGCCGATCACAGTCACGCCGGATGTGGAGCCGTGAGCCCCGAGGAGGCGGCGCACGCGCTGCCGCCCCTGACCGACGACCAGGTGGCCCGGATCGCGTCGCTGCTCAGCCTGGCGTCCGCAAACGGGGCGGCAGCGTGACCGGCGAACGCGCTGAACACCGAGGCGAGCCCGCTCACAGCGGCTGCGCTCGACGCGTATGGACGCGGCCTGACCCCGGTGATCCTGATGCCGGGCGCGAAGCGGCCCATCGAAAGTGAACTGCCCCCAGACCCACTACCCGAGCCACGACGCCCTGCTCGGCGTGCTGACCCAGACCGGCGTCACCGCCGACTGCGGGCTCGGCGTGGTGCTCGGGAACGGTCTCGCGGACGTGGACCTCGACAGCCCACTCGCACGCAAGGCGGCCCCGGTCTTGCTGCCGCCGACCGGGGCGCGGTCCGGCCGTTCGGGATCGCCGCAATCGCACTGGTGGTACACGGTGCCTCGAGGTCCCGACCACTACGAGAAGCACGTCGATCCGCTCGGCGCGACGCTGGTCGAGTTGCGGGCATCGTCCGTCCACCAGACCGCAATCCCGCCGACCATCCACCCAAGTCGGCAGCCGTACGTCTGGAGCAGCGGCCAACCTTGGGGAGGCGACAAGGGACCCGCCGAGGTCTCGATGCCCGTCCTTCGCTCCGCGGTGGCAGCCGTCCGCGCTCGTCGCCGCGCTCGCCCACGGACTGGCCCGATGTGGGCAGCCGCCACGACGCGTTCCTCGCCCTCGCCGGCGCAATGTTCCGCGTTGCGCGCCACGACGCCACGTGGGAAGCGGATGGTTGGCCAGGTCGTGCGCGCCCTCGCGATCGTCACCGACCACCGAGAGCGCCGCGTCGAGGAGGCGGTGCCGTCCACGATTACGGCGCTGGACTCTGGACGGCCGACGACCGCTGGACGCGACTCGGTGAACTGGCTGGCGAAGGCGCGGTGCGTGTCGGGCAGCGGCTCGTGGACCTGATGGCCGACAGCCTCGGCGTACGGCGAGTCAGCGAGGCGCCGACGATCGTGCGCAGCGACCTCGTGCGGGCGAGGGTCGAGTGGTACCGCGCCGACCGCGAAGCGCGCCGGGATCGTGGACGCCGAGGAGCAGGAGGCGGACGACGGCGCGGACTGGGCGCCCGTGTCGCTTATCGAGGCCGAGTCCGTGCCGCCGCCGACCGTTCTCCGGCTGCCGGACACCACATACCTGGCCCCGGCGGGGCTGGGTGACCCTCGTCCCATGGCCAGCGCGGCAGCGCGAAGACCCCGCTCTGCTACCTCGCAGTGGTCGAGCAGGTAAAGAGCGGCCACGCAGCCCTGATCGTGGACTACGAGATGGGACGGTCCGGCGCACGGAGCCTGCTGAACGAGCTCGGCCTCAGCGACGACGAGATCGCCGCGGGCGTCTACTTCGCAGAGTCGCCGGGGCCGATGGCACCGTCGAAGCGGGAGCGGCTGGTCGCGGAGGTTCGATCGCCTCGGGCGCGAGGTCACTGTGGTCGTGATCGACTCGCTGACTGAGGCGATGGCCGTGGTGCCTGGACGACTTTCGGACAACGACGCGCAGGACGTGATGGCCTGGTTCAACTCGCTGCCGAAGTGGGCGGCACGGGAGTTCGACGCCGCCGTGCTTGTGATCGACCACTCGAACCTTCAGGACAGCGAGCGCCCGAGCGGCAGCCACAAGAAGCGCGAGGTACCGCAGTTCCACGTCTGGGTGCAAGCCGGCGCCCCATTCTCTCGGGCGCAGGAGGACGGGCAGTCGAGAGTCAGCGTCCAGAAGGACCGGTCCGGAGACCGCGTGGCTCGGCGCGACGGTGGCCCTGATCCGAACTCGCCTCGGCGGCTCGTTCTACCTTGCTCCGCCGAAGCCGACCACCGTCAACACGGACACGATCGACCTGCGCTCGACCTGCAACCGGTCGAGCGCGAGCGCGAGGAGGTCATACGAGACGCTCGAGCCGTGGGGGCCAAGGGCCAGCCGAAGACCCGGCTGACGGGCGACAGCGCTGCGGGGACTCATCGCCGGACGATCGTGGACCACCTGATCCGCGAGGGGCGCATCGTGGAGAGGCGGATCGGGCGGGAGAAGCGATGCTGGGCGGTCGAGTTCGCTCCCACCAAGCCGTAGGGCCCGGTTGTCGGTTGTCGGATGTCCTACGTCGTGGGTGTCAGGACACCCACTCCGAAGAACGAGTGTCAGGACACTCGGTCCTCTGTGGACACCCGACATTCGACATTCAGGACCGGTTTGGCCCGGACGAACTCGCGCCGAATGCGCTCTGCCTCATCCGCTCGCTGCTGTCGTCCCCGGACGTACTCAGCGAGGGTGAACGCGGGTTCGTGTGGCCTGCGGGCGGCGCCGGACGCGGTCAACGCGGCGCTCTCGTGGGTGGTGTGCATCGGCTCTCCTCCGGTGCTAAGAGGCTACCCCCAGGGGGTATCTGCGGTGCGGTAGTACAGTCCGATCAAGGGCGCGCCGCTCCCGTGCAGGCGCCTCTGTCCGCCACTGGCAGCAGGGCCGCCGCCGATCTACGCCACCGTGAATACACCGTTCTCAGTACGAGTACCGCGAGCGCCGGGACGAAGAGGTCTGGATTGATTTCGGCACCCGAACGACCAGTAGGGATCTCCGTTGCGCACAGCCTCGGCTCGATCGGACAGCCCGCGTCGACGGCGAGTCCGGAACTCCTTCGCCGCTAGCGTGATGCTCGCTGAGCGCCGACGCGAGAGGGACCGCAATGCCGACGAGCATCCACGACATCCTGGCCGAGCTGCGATCCGTCGCGTTACGACGAGCACGACAAGGTGACGCGGTTCGAGCGGCTCATGCAGGCGTACCTCCGAACGGAGCCTCAGTACCAGGAGCTCTACGACGAGTCTGGCTCTGGATGGAATACCCACGCCGTAACGGCCGCGTCGACACCGGCATCGACCTCGTAGCCCGCACCCGGGCCGAGGGCGATTACACGGCCATCCAGTGCAAGTTCTACGACCCCTCGTCTCAGGTGACGAAGGAAATGATCGACACATTCCTCTCGTCGTCCGGGAAGCTCCACGACAGCAAGCCAGAGTTCACCGGCCGACTTGTCATCTCGACGAGCGACCGCTGGAGCAAGCACGCAGAGGACGCAGTCGAAAACCAGAACCCGCCCGTGGCGCGCCTCCGCGTCCAGGACCTCGACGAGTCCTCGATCGACTGGTCGCAGTTCTCGCTCGCGGCGCCAAGCGAGTTGAAGCGGAAGCCGCACAAGCAGCCGTTCCGCACCAGGCGAAAGCGATCGAGGGAAGGTGCTCTCCGAATTTGAAGGCGCCGATCGCGGCAAGCTGATCATGGCTGCGGCACGGGCAAGACCTATACGAGCCTACATATCGTCGAGCGCGCGGTGCCGAAGGGTGGCACCGTCCTCTTCCTCGTGCCTTCCATCGCGCTGCTCAGCCAGACGCTGAAGGAGTGGACAATCGAGGCGAGCGTGCCGCTGCGGTCGTTCGCGGTCTGCTCCGACGTCTCGGTCGGGAAGCGCACTGATGAAGAGGACACCCCCGTCGTCGACTTGGCCTATCACGTCGACGACGAACACCGAGAAGCTCGTCAAGAAGTTCGAGGTCGCGCCGAGCGATCCCGATACCGTCACGGTTATCTTCTCGACGTACCAGTCGATCGACGTCGTTGCCAAGGCGCAGGAGCAGGGGCTGCCGGAGTTCGACCTGATCGTCTGCGACGAGGCGCACCGGACAACCGGCGTCCACCCTGGCCGGTGCCGAGGGAGTCCGCCTTCGTCCGGGTGCACAACCAGGACTACATCCACGGCAAGAAGCGCCTCTACATGACGGCGACGCCGAGGATCTTCGCCGACAGCTCGCGCGAGAAGGCGCAAGAGGCCGGCGCCGTGCTAGCCGACATGAACAACGTCGCCTACTTCGGCGAGGAGTTCCACCGCTTGAGCTTCGGCGAGGCCGTCTCGATCGGCCGACTCACCGACTACAAGGTGCTCGTGCTCGCCGTCGGACGAGAGCTACGTCTCGAAGCGCTTCCAGCGGCTACTCGCCGACGAGAACAACGAGCTGACCCTCGACGACGCCGCCAAGATTGTCGGCTGTTGGAACGGCCTGTCCAAAACGCGCCCTGACGGCCGACGAGTTCAAGTTAGACCCCGAGCCGATGAAGCGGGCCGTCGGGTTCGCCCGGAACATCAGCGAGTCGAAGAAGATCGCGGCAATGTTCCAGCAGGTGGTCGACGCCGAGATCACCGCCATCGACGACGAGGACGGACGAGAACGCCAGCGACCTGCTCGAGATCGAGGCGCACCACGTCGACGGCAGCTTCAACGTGCTCAAGCGCAACGAGGAGCTCGACTGGCTAAAGGAGAACCCGGGCGAGGGGCATGCTCGCGTGCTCACACAACGCGCGATGCCTGTCGGAAGGCGTCGACGTGCCATCGCTCGATGCGGTCATGTTCCTGAATCCACGGGACTCCGTCGTCGACGGTCGTCCAGTCGGTCGGCCGCGTGATGCGCAGGCTCGAGGGCAAGAACTACGGCTACGTCATCCTGCCGATGGGGTCCCGGCTGACGTCGACCCATCGACCGCATTGAACGACAACAAGAAGTACCGCGTCGTCTGGCAGGTGCTCCAGGCCCTCCGAGCACACGATGAGCGGTTCGACGCTGAGGTCAACAAGATCGACCTCACCAAAAAGACCGACAAGCTGAGGTTGGGATTATCGGCAAGGGCGGCAACCTCCGAGGACCGCGACAAGAGCAGCGCCGACTACGGCTCGGTGACGCTCGGACTTCCCGGAGCTCGCGCAGTGGCGCGACGCGATCCTGGCCAAGATCGTCGACAAGGTCGGGATCCGCCGGTACTGGGAGAATTGGGCCAAGGATGTCGTCGACATCGCGCAAGATCACATCACGCGCATCACCGAGCTGGTCAACGGCTCCGACGGCGCGCTGCTCGAGGAGTTCGCCCGCTTCCTCCGTGGCCTGAAGGACAACCTCAACCCGTACCTGACGGAGCGCGACGCGATCGAGATGCTGTCGCAGCACCTCATCACCAAGCCGGTCTTCGACGCGCTCTTCGAGGGCTACGCGTTCTCCGAGCACAACCCGGTGTCGCTGGTCATGCAGCACATGGTGGATGCGCTTGAGAGCCAGAACCTGGACAAGGAGACCGAGCGGCTCGAGAAGTTCTACGAGTCTGTCCGCACGCGGGCTGAGGGCATCACGGACGTCGCCGCCAAGCAGTCGATCGTCAAAGAGCTGTACGAGCGGTTCTTCCGCACGGCGTTCGAAGGCACAAGCGACCGCCTCGGCATCGTCTACACGCCGAACGAGATCGTCGACTTCATCGTCCGCTCCGTCGACGACGCGTTGGGCAGGGAGTCCGAGTCCTCGATCTCCGACGAGGGCGTCCACCTTCTTGATCCCTTCACCGGTACGGGACCTTCATCGTGCGGCTGCTCCAGAGCGGCCTCGTCAAGCCGCAGGACCTCGAGCGCAAGTACCGGCATGAGCTGCACGCCAACGAGCTGGTCCTGCTGGCCTACTACGTCGCGGCGATCAAATCGAGGAGACCTACCACTCGGTCTCCGGCAGCGAGGAGTACGCGCCCTTCGACGGCATCGTTCTGACTGACACCTTCCAGATGAGCGAAACGGACGACCAGGACGAGATCGCCGGCATGGAGGTGTTCCCGAGAACAACGAGCGCGTGGAGGCGCAAAAGAAGCTCGACATCAGGGTGGTTCTCGGCAATCCGCCGTGGTCGGTCGGACAGGACTCGGGGAACGACGCCGCATCCGACGTTCGGTACCCGACCCTGGACGAGCGGGTGCGGTCGACGTACTCAGCCGAGCGGGGACGCGGGGGCAACAACGCGGTCTACGACAGCTACATCCGAGCGATCCGCTGGGCATCCGACCGCATTGGCGACCGCGGCATTGTCGCCTTCGTGTCCAATGGTGGCTTTCATCGACGGAAGCACTGCCGCGGAGATGCGGCAACGACTCGTGAGTGAGTTCAGCAGTATCTACGTGCTGAATCTGCGGGGCAACACTCGGACCTCGGGTGAGGAAGCGCGCCGCGAAGGTGGTCAGACCTTCGGCGCTGGCAGCCGAGCGACGGTGGCCCATCTTCTTGCTCATCAAGAATCCGGACGACGCCACGACGGGCAAGTGTCTTCTACCACGACATCGGTGACTATCTCAGTCGCGATCAAAAGCTCGGAGCTGTGAAGACCTTCCAGTCCTACACGTCGGTTCCGTGGGATCTGATCGAGCCCGACGAGCACGGCGACTGGATCAACCAGCGCTCGAGCGAGTTCCTCTCGTTCACTCCGATCGGGACGAAGCGGGCTGAGGACGCGGCCGTGACGACGATCGTCAGCACCTACAGCCGAGGGCTCGAAACCGGCCGGGACGCCTGGGTCTACAACTTCTCCGCATCGAAGCTCCTGCAGAACGTCACGCGCCTCGCGGACAACTACAACGATCTGGTCGACAAGGCCGAGGCGTACCTGAAGGAGCATCCCGGAAGCACGCGGAAGCAGGGCAGCCGATGCGGTCATCGATCTCGACTCGAAGCGGATCAGCTGGACGCTCAGCCTGAGGAACCGTCCTCAGCGGCCGGCCAAAGCGAGTCACGATCGAACCCCAGAGCGGATTCACAGCACGCGCTCCTATCGGATCCTTCAACACCGAGCACGTCTACTACGACCGGCAGATTCAATCACATCCTCGGACGGCTCTCCGTCACAGCCATCCGTCGCCGCAGACCGAGAACTGGGGCTTCGTCCCGTTACGTCTCCGTCGTCCCACTACCCCGCTTCGCGGCGCTGGCCACGAAGTCGATCCCCGACCTGCACATGCTCGACACGGGCCAAGGTATTTCCCCCCGCTACACCTTCATGGAGGGCCGGTCGAAGGAGCCCTGATCTATTCTCTGACCCTGCGGTCGGGGACGCGTATCGACAAAACCGTGAGCGATGAGGTGCTCCGCGCAGTACCAGGGACGGTACGGCGAACAAGTTCACCAAGGACGACATATCCTTCTTTTACGTCTACGGCGTCCTGCAGAGCCCCGAGTACATCAACGGGTTCGCGCCAGAACTGAAGAAGATGCTGCCGCGGATCCCCATGGTCGACGCGTTCCACGACTTCGTGGACGCCGGGCGTGAGCTCGCCTCGCTCCACATGGAGTTCGAGACCGCGGCGCCGTTCCCCCTCGTGGAGACCGTGTCGGCCCGATGCCTCCTATCGAGTGCAGCAGATGCGCTACGGCAAGAGCGGGAAGGCGACTGTGAAAACCACGATCATCTACAACGGCAACGTCAGCTGTCGGCATCCCGGAAGAGGCGCAGGAGTTCATGATCGGCTCCCGCTCCGCACTCGAATGGCTCCTTGAGCGGTACCGGGTGAAGGACCGACAAGGACTCGGGCATCGTCGACGACCCGAACGACTGGATCGATGCTTCCGGTGATGAGCGCTACCTCGTTGACCTCATCAAGCGGGTCGTGACGGTGAGTGTCGAGACAGTGCGAATCGTCAGGAGCTTGACGTCGCTCGGCGTCCTCGATCAGTCGAACGCGCTGGACGTGAACGAGGGGGCCGCGGACATGCTCTCGGGAACCGAGCCGGGCGTGATGGGCGCCTCACGGGCCGATGGCCCGTCGTAGAGGCTGTCCTGCTGCCTTGCGACCGGTTCGAGTCGGCCAAGTCCCTTGTAGTCGCGCACGTGGGGCGGCCAGCGCTCCGGCTGGGTGCTCAACGTCCACTCCTCACGCTGGACCATCAGGCGACGGCGGGTGCATTCCCGCCTCGACGGAGAGCCGCGACTCCCTCTCGGCTCGCCTCATGCACGTAGTCAAAGAGCTGGCTGAAGTCCATACGTACCCCGTCGCACTCCGTCGAGACAGTGTCGTACGCGCATTCGATAGTTGGCATAAGTCGCCGCTGATTCGCATGCCGTCCGCCCTCGAAGTGGGCGCCGCGCCTTTGACCAGGCGTGGGTAGCCAGACAAGCCCGGGCTGGAGGAGCGATGGCCGCTAAGAGCTATGAGCTCTGGGTTGAGGGTATGTCGGTGCCCGACGGCCAAATCCCGTTTTGCCCAGCTTGGTGCACTCGCGAGCAGCATGCAGGACCTCGTCAGCCGCATCGGCCGGCAAGCCGACGATCGGAGCGGTCCCGGTCGAACCCCGATCGCACTCGGCCGAGCCTCCGAAGTCAGGCTGGTGGCGCTGAAAGATGGCTCGACGAAACTCGACTTCGAGATAGGCGATCCGAGACACTCGACCTCCCTGAAGAACCGCACACGATGCTGGCAGAGCGGTTCGAAGCGATCATCAGCGGCTTCCGTGTGGAACAAGCCGCCCGAGTGGGTCGACCATCTCGTCGGCGAAGCGGCCGTCACGTCGTGCAGAGCATCCGAGGACTTGAAGCCGAGCAGGTGCGGTTCCTTAAGCTCGAGGCAGAGCCAGTTGAGATCGCGAGTTGGAGCCGGCACGCCTGGAGGCGTCGGTTTGGAACGTGCCGTCGACAGAACCGCCTTCCGAGCCCGAGATCACGCGCGTCACCGGGCGCCTCGAGGCCGTCGATCTCGCGTCCACCGCTTCCGTATCCGGGACGACACTGGGCGCTCGATTCGACTTGAAGGGGTAGCCGACGACGAGGAGGTCGCCCGGCTCGTGGGATCACGCGATATCGCGACGGGCTTGGGTCAGCCGTGACCCTCGCGGGCTACTGAACCGCCTCGATGAGGTTGCGATCGAGGCACAACAACTGCCGCGGTTCGGTGACGATGATGCGCCCTCCCTTGTCGCTCCACTCCTGACCCCCGACATAGACGCCGACCTCGGACTGAGTGATGACGACCTCGACAGCTTCCTGCAGGACCTTCGGTCGTGACGCGGCCGATCGGCTCGAAGTCCTCGTCGACACCCACGTCGCCACTTGGTGACCTGGTTCGCAAGCAGGAAGAAGAGCACTCACGCCCAGCAGGAGCTCGCGCGCTACGGCGATGCCCTTACGGGAAAGACCTTGATCATCTGCGGGCAGACGCGAGCCGAGCTCATTCTCGCTCAAAGCTGACACGGCCCGGCGAGCAGGCATCGCTCCTCCAATCGCGAATCGACGCAATCCCTACGTCCCGCTCGACAGAGACACCAAGCGCGGTTCGCTGAACTGCGCGAGTGGGCCAGGGCCGCGGCGCATCCGATCTACCAGAAGGACCACAACGCCGACCGGTGGATCGCTGCTTGCGCTTACCGCTTCGGCCTTCCACTTGCGAGTGGCGACGGCGTCTTCGACGGGCTGCCTCAGATCACGCTGCTCAAGCCGCAGCAGTAGATCACCCTCGGACTCATCGCCCTGTCCTTGGATTTTGCAAGCCCGTGACCCCTGGACCTCGAGGCGGGACCGTCGAACTCCACAGTCACCCGGCGCTGATGGGCGCCTTTGAGAGCGCGACGCGCGGAGCGCCTGAGCAGGTTGCGAGTACGCCGAGCAAGGGTCCCGACGAAGATGAACAGCACGACGACGGGCACGACGTGGGTCATGAGCAGCACGAAGAACCATTCGGGCGTCGAAGTCACGAGGGCCAGGATCGCTGCCGCGATACCACATCGAGCAGCCCAATTCGCGGCCAGGACGCGCGCCGCCGGAATGCCCTCGCGGCCCTCGCCGCGCTGCTGCACGACCAGATCCACCACCTGCGCCCGATTACGCCACAAGCGGGCGCACCGCGCGACTGCCTGTTCGGCGGGGATCGGCGCCGTGGGAGGCGCTGGGGTCGGTGGCGCCCTTGTGCGGCCGGTACGACGTGCCGACCGACGCGCTCGGCGGGCAGATGAGCGCGAAGGCGGTGAAGTCGGCCGGCGCGATCGTGCCGAGCGCCTTGGAGGGCAGCGTAAGCGAGGACCTCGGCGTCTTGCGGGAGTTCGCGATGCCAGGCCGGGCGGATCTCGTCGGCAGGGGCGTGCTGCCGCAACGGGCGCCGAACGCGGCGCCGTGGCTCCACATCGAGAACCTGGACGAGTTCGTCAGGGCGCTGCGCCAGCGAGCGAGGAGTGCGCGAGCCGTCGAGAGACGGTTCACCCGCTCCTCACGCGGGAGATCCGCTGGGAAACGCGTCGGTAGCAAGCACTCAATCGATGACCTGGACCTCCACCTTAAAGCGCTTCATCTTGCGAGCGATCTCAACCTCGCTCCAAGCCCTGCGCCTCGATGTCTACCCCTGAATCCCTCATAGCGTTTCGGGCGCCTGCGACACCAAAGTCCAGCGAGAAAAGCTTCCCACGCTCACGCGCATTCACCTTGGTCGAATGGTAGATTTCACCAGGGTCTGTATGGAAGATCAGACGAGGTGACACTGCAGCTGAGCCCGTTCGCTTCGAGCAATGCAAGTGACACCTCGCCGCGCCAGGACCGTGTTCGGTCACGGGCCAATTGAGACTGATTGAATAAGACTCGTGGCCAGCCGGAACTCAACGTACGGCGTCAGCGAGCTCGTTCCTGTCCGCACCTTGAGCTCGGTCGCCAACGCGGGCCAGTGACCTACCAATCGCCATTCACCTTTCTGCCTTGAAAGCGCCGTGTTTGAGTGTTGCCGAGATGGCCAGGACGTCCTTCATCGCCTCGTCCGCGGCAACACGCACCGCCTGTTGTTTCCGTGAAGTCAATGACAAGGCCTGCTTCATAGCGATCAAAAATGTTCCGCAGAGTCGGCTTCAGGGCAGTCCGCACGTCTTCGACGCCGTATCCAACCTTTGAAAGCGACCAAACCTTGCTCTGCCGCGAACGACGCGAGGGTCGGGCCCATCGAACTCAAGGGAATAAGCGTCTCCGGGCCGAGTGTAGCCACGCCACTGGCTCAGGTCGTCGTGATACTTCGGTCCAGGAGACTATAAAGCGTTGCGGATCGAGCTCTGCCACATTTTGGCGAAACCTCTCCCGAAGTCCTTCGCGAACCCAGGTGTACTCACGGCCTAGTTCCCGTAGCTGATCATCGTGGTCCAGCATGAATTCGGCTGTCTCGAGCGCAAAACGATACTCGGCGCTGTCGTTTAAGTGGAAGATGTGCGTGGCCCACAACTTCTTACTAGCCAGCACACCGATTAGCCCCGCGCCGGAGGTGTAGTGGCTCAATCGGGGAGGCGCCGCAGTCACGACTAGATCGTAGAGCCGTCTACTGCACTCGCCGGGCAGTGGGTCCCCTGAGAGACTTTGGCCTGCACGGCTGCGTCAAAATCAAGGGTCAGACCTGGGACCAGCCGTTCGATCAGAGAACGAATATGACACGCGGCGTCCACTTGCCAGTGAGGGCGGCGTTGCCACCAAGACCGGGCACCGCGCCCGAGAAACGGCCTCCGGGTTGATGCTCGGCGCGCCGATCTGAGCTGCTCGGAGTTGCCGCCGCCGCGGCTGCGCTGGGCTAGGCCAGCGACTCTTGCGACTGCCGAGTCGGCCGGACGAGGACCGGCCGCGGTGAGGTCGGGGCGAGCTATGCGGTGCCGACGCGAGGACGTCCACGCAGTAGATCGCGCCGTGCCTCGACTCCTAGCGCTGTACAGCGCTCGTAGTTGACTCAGACCTTCTGGTCGATCCGTCGAGCGAGTTCGAGGACAGCCTCCTGCAACCCGTCCCAGAGCCTCCTGGAGCCCGGCAGTCCGGTCACCTACCGCCGCTGCTTTGGGCTGTCAACCGAGCACGAGTCGTCTCGGTGATGATGTTCGTGATCGCACTCATCGGCGTCGCCCATGTTGTTCTCCAGTCCGCGGATAGTTCGCAGGTTGATCGCTGCGCACCGTCACTGAACCGCAAGCACCATTCCTCGTCGCGGCGCCACCCCGTGGGTTGAGGTTCTTGCTATCGCTCCTCGGACGAATGTTCGTCGATTCCGGATCGACGTCTTGACCACCGTCGCACTGCAGAGCGTTGCGACAGCCAGTGAGTCGAAGGGACTTCCAGCGGAATATGTCGGATCTTAAGTTTGGACAGGTCGAGTGGATACTTGACGATGAGACGACGAGGCAACAGCGCCGGATGCGTTGGTGCGGGGGTTCCTGAAGCGCCTGATTGCCCGCTGACGGCTAGCTCGCAGCCGTGACCGACGACCTTTGAACGCTCTCGGCGTGCCGCATTGCTCAGAGCACCTGGTCCCGTTGACGGACGTAGACGAGCGCGGGGATGGCCAAGACGCCCGATGGAAGTGTCCGGCGCCCGGTTGCCGATGGGTCCAGATCGTCTAACGCCACCCGCGACGCGAGGCACTGTCCGGCTAGCCGCAAAGCCCACAGCCCACGTGCGAAGCGGAAGCGAAGCGCGGACTGTTGAGGATGCCGCCTTGACACCGCGGCATCCTCAAACATGCGACCTCGCTGGAAGCGTTCTAGGCTTCCGGCTCCAACCAGGACTCTCGCCCGGTCGGCGACCCTGCTCGGCGTCATCAATGGAGACCACGGTCGCTCCTACGTCGGAGAAGATTTTCCTCTGCTTCGTCGAACGCGGACTGCTGCTCTCCGGTTGTGGGCATCGCAACCACGACGCGGAGGTTCAACGTCGCTTGGCACAGACAGCAGATTGTCCGCCCCGGCCCTTTCGAGTCGGGCACCCGAACCCGAGCGAAGATCTCGCATGGCGTAACCCCACGCTTTGACCTGAGTGCGAGCCATGTCGATTCGGTCGACCTGGAAGGACCACGCCTGCGTCAGCTGCACAACTGATCGGTCGACAACCCCGAAGTCGACCCGCGCCTCAATATGACCACCCACGAAGATGGTGGGCCTCCGCACGACATTCCGAGCGACGAGCCGCTGAGCATAGGCAGTGATCAGCCGCGATGTAATCGCTGACTTTAGTTACGAAACCACGCTGCTGCACTGTCGGATCAATAATCATGCGCCTAAACACATAGTCCAGGGCGGAGTCAGCCGACTCCGCGTCGATTGGCAGCGGCTGGCTCAACTGCACAACGTTGCGAAGGTTGGTGTGCAGTTTTCTCGAGCCACTCCTCACTGAGGTCCTCCACGGTCGCGTCCTGATCGTCAACGTCCCATCAGGTCGAACTCGTCATCATTGCGACGATCGAAGGTATTGCCGATACGGGTCAGGAAGTTGTGCACAGCGCCGATCTCGTTCTCTCGCCGGCAAGCTTTCGTACGCGCTGCTCATTGCTTACCTGCCGAATCGACCAGTTCGCCAGTTTCCGCATCTCCTGCGATTGCCCCTACGTTCACGAACTCGCCAGTCCGAGGGTCTGGAACGCAGCGGACCAATGAATAGATGTAGCGGCCCATGTCAGCTCCTCACAATGCACTAATTCGAGCCGCGACGTCCGCAGCCCGGTTGAACAGAAACCATCCGACCGCTTCGAGGTCATCGTCAGTGATAGGCCACGAAGCAGGAATGTTGTTGAGAATGTCGATGATCCGCTGTGACGTGACGGCGTTCAGCGCCGCGGAAACTGTTGCCTTCGCTCCAGCATCCAAACCACTCGGATCATCGGGCAGAGGATGCGCGATGCCGACGTGTGCCTGCAAGTCGACTCGTGTCCAGCTGCCCCAGTTGGGCAAGTAAAGACCGTGGTCATGGCTATACAGGGTTCGGTCATTGTTGAGGTCATAGAGCCACTGAGCGTCTGCGCCCCAGCACCAGTCGTACAGCGCATAGACACCAACGTGGCGGCGTGCGTTGTCGTCCTGCTGACGAGAAGCGAGCGCCGGACGACCTGCTTCGTCAGCTCGCTCCAGTGGTCAAGTCCTGTGGAGTGGTGTTTCGGGTTGGTGATCCTTCTCGGTGTGGTTAGGCGCTGATGGGGAGCAGGTCGGGGGTCATCTCCGGCTGGTCGGGGTGGGTCATCGCGTCGGTCTTGGTGAGGAGCTCGAGGCTGAAGTAGCGGCGCTGCTCGGCCCATTCGTCGTGCTGCTCGGCGAGGACGGCGCCGACGAGGCGGATGATCGCGTCGCGGTTCGGGAAGATCCCGACGACGTCGGTGCGGCGGCGGATCTCCCGGTTCAGGCGCTCGTTCGGGTTGTTCGACCAGATCTGTCGCCAGAGCTCGCGGGGGAACCCGGTGAAGGCGAGGATGTCGGCGCGGGCGTCGTCGAGGTGTGCCGCGACGGCGGGGAGCTTGGTCTGGAGGGCGTCGAGGACGCGGTCGAACTGCGCGTTGACCTCCTCGGCGGGGGCTTAGTCGTAGGTCGTGTGCAGCACGTCTTGACCCAGGGCCAGGAGCTCCTCGGAGTGAGGGTCATGAGGTTCGTGGCGTAGTGAGTACGGCAGCGTTGCCAGGCGCCCGTGGTCGCGCCGATCGCGGCGGTCAGGCCGGCGTGCGCTTCGGAGGTCACCAGCAGCACCCCGGACAGACCTCGGGTGACGAGGTCGCGCCAGAAGCCCAGCCAGCCGGCGCCGTCCTCGACGGAGGCGACTTGCAGGCCGAGGACTTCGCGGTAGCCGTCCGCGTTGACCCCGGTCGCGACCATGACGGCGACCTTCACGACCCGCCCGCCTTCGCGGACCTTCATCGTGAGGGCGTCGGCGGCGACGAACCGGTACGGGCCGTTCTCCAGCGGGCGGGTGCGGAAGTCCTTCACCTGCTCGTCCAGCGACGCAGCCATCTCGGACACCTGCGACTTGGACAGGCTGGTGATACCGAGCTGGGCGACGAGGCCCTCCATCCGCCGGGTCGAGACCCCGAGCAGGTAGGACGTGGCGACGACCGAGATCATCGCCTGCTCCGCGTGGCGGCGGCGCTGCAGCAACCACTCCGGGAAGTACGTGCCCGTCCGGAGCTTCGGGATCGCGACATCGATCGTCCCGGCCCGGGTGTCGAAGTCGCGATGCCGATACCCGTTCCGGCGGTTCGTGCGCGCGTCGGACACCTCCCCGTAGCCGGCGCCGCAGACCGCGTCCGCGTCCGCGTCGGCCGACAACAGCGTGCTGATGAACGTGGACAGCATGGAGCGGAGCAGGTCAGGGCTGGCCTGCGCGAGGTGCTCCTCGAGAAAACGGGCAGGGTCGATACTGGGCGCGACGGTCATCGCGACGGTCCTTTCGAGAGGGATATGAGAGTTCCTCGAAGGATCACGCGGTGACCGTCCTGCCATTCAGGACGGGCTACTCACCGCTTGAGCCGTACACCACTCTGCCGGACGCCACTGCTCCAGTGCCCTGCTCGCGTGAGCCAGACCAGCTCCCAGCGGATGACCCGGTGACGGCTCGTATGACTCAAGCGACTGCGGGATCCGAATAAGGCTGACATCACAGACGGGAGCTCCGATCAACCTCCCGGCCGCGGCGACGATCTGTTCGACGGCCAGCGTGCGCTCTTGTCCAGCCGGACACATCGCGAGCGCCTTCACGAAGTAGTCGTTGTTGTCGCTGGCGCCACCTCTGAAGGGGCTGCTGAAGCTCCCTCCTGCTGCTGAGGGCGTCACTAGCCGGAGGGCGTCGAAGTCATCGTTCCTGGAACGAACTGTCTGAGCCCACGCACCGATCGCTTGCATCGCACCTCTCTGGCCGCCTTCGAACCGGAGCGTGCACCGACTAGCGCGCTGAGGACCGGTGCGATGCACCGTATCCGGGACGCCCGTCATTCATCAGCGACTCGGCACGGCCGCCGCCGAGTGTCGCGGCCGGTCGTATCCACGGACAAGGACGGTCCGTGCAACCTGCACCCGACTCATGAGCGCTACGGCGCGCAGCCCAGGTAAGTAGAAATATGTCCAAAACTCAGGTTTCGATAGGTCGACCCGGCGGCCGCTCGAGACGAGCATCCGCTCGACGAGGTCGCGCACCTCCTGCTCGCCCAGCACGATCGGCGTCAGCTCGCTGACGCCGCCGCGGGCGACGAACACCCGGGTCGGCGCATTGATCCAGATCTCCTCGACGCTCGGGTCGTCGAGCAGCGGCTGCAGGGCGCCGAACCCCGTCAGGTCCGCGACGATCTGCCGCTCCGCCCGCCGCTCGTCGCCGATCAGCGGGGCGTCGGACGCGAACGCGTGCTCCGCGTACTGCCGCAGCTCCTCCCGCACCGCCTCGTGCGCATCGCCGCCGAGCGTCCCGCGCCGCGCCCGGGTCCGCACGGAGTCCGCGATCACCCGCACCGGATCGGTCATGCGCGCCAGTGTGACGATCCCCGGGGAACCGCGTCGGGAGTTGTCCACAGGTGCCTTGACGGAAGCGCACCACCCGGCCACGGGCGTCGACGGGCGGTCACGCCCGACGGCTACACTCGGCAGCGCTTCCGGCGGGAGTGGTGGAACTGGCAGACACGCAGGATTTAGGTTCCTGTGCTTCGGCGTGAGGGTTCGAGTCCCTCTTCCCGCACTGCCGGGACGGTGGCGGAGGGAGACGGATGATGACGACCCTCAGCGCCCTCTTCCCGTTCCTCGACCAGAACGCGCTGTCCGCGGCCGGGCCGGTGGGCCTGCTGATCGTGTGCGCCGTGATCTTCGCGGAGACCGGGCTGCTGATCGGCTTCGTGTTCCCGGGCGACACGCTGCTGCTGATCACGGGGATCAGCGCGGAGCAGGGGCTCGGCATCAGCATCTGGATCGCCGCACCCGCGATCGCCGTCGCCGCGTTCCTCGGCGGCGAGACGGGCTACTACATCGGGAAGAAGACCGGCCCGCGGATCTTCGAGCGCCGCGACTCCGGGTTCTTCAGCCGGGCGCAGGTCATGCGGACGAACGCGTTCTTCGTCAAGTACGGCCCGCTCGCCGTGATCCTGGGCGCGGTTCGTGCCGATCGTGCGCACGCTCGCGCCGATCGCCGCGGGCGTCGGGCGCATGGACTACCGGCGCTACAGCATCTACAACGCGATCGGGGCGCTCGCGTGGGGCTTCGGCATCACGTTCCTCGGCTACCTGATCGGGTTCATCCCGCCGGTACGCGACTTCGTGCAGCACAACATCGAGCTGATCCTGCTCGGCGCCGTGCTGGTGACACTGGTGCCCACGCTCTTCCACGTGTGGCGGAACCGCCGCGCGGCGAAGCGCACCGCGGCGGGCGAGAGCGTCTCGACCGACTGACCTCGCCGGAGGGCGAGGGTCAGAGGGCGGCGATCGCCTCCGCCAGCGCGCGGAACGCCTTCCCGCGGTGGCTGAGCGCGTTCTTCTCGTCCGCGGTGAGCTCCGCGGCGGTGCGGCCGCCGCCGTCCGCCGGCACGAACAGCGGGTCGTAGCCGAATCCGCCCTCGCCGCGCTCGGCGGTCAGCACGACGCCCTCCCAGGTCTCCTCGCGCACGAGCTCCCGCTCGTCGTCCACGTAGACCGCGGGCGCACACGAAACCGCGCGCTCCGGCCCGCCGCGTCCCCGAGGGATGTCAGCAGCAGCGCCCGGTTGTCGTCGTCGCGCCCCGTCCCCGCGTAGCGCGCGGAGTGGATGCCGGGCGCCCCGCCGAGCGCGTCGACCGCGATGCCGGAGTCGTCGGCGATCGCTGGCGACCCGGTCTCCCGGTGCGCCGCCCGCGCCTTGATCAGCGCGTTCGCGACGTAGGTGTCGCCGTCCTCGACCGGGGACGGCCCCTCGTTCCGGAGGAACTCCACGCCCGGCAGCAGCGGTCCGAGGATCGCTGCGAGCTCGACGACCTTGTGGGCGTTGCCCGTGCCGAGCACGATCCGGCGCGGCGCCTCCGTCACGCGGTCGCCTCGAGCGCCGCGCGCTGGAAGGCCGCGAGCCGTTCGGTGCCGGCGAGCGCGAGGTCGAGCAGGTGGTCGAGCTCACGACGGTCGAAGGGGGCGCCCTCCGCCGTCCCCTGCACCTCGACGAACAGGCCGCGCCCGGTCGCGACGACGTTCATGTCGGTCTCCGCACGCACGTCCTCGGTGTATGCCAGATCGAGCATGGGCTCGCCGTCGATGATCCCGACGGACACGGCGCTCACCGAGTCGATGAGCGGCGTCGCCTTCTGGCCGATGAACCGCTTCTCGCGGCCCCACTCGATCGCATCGTGCATGGCGACGTACGCGCCCGTGATCGCCGCGGTGCGGGTGCCGCCGTCCGCCTGGAGCACGTCGCAGTCGAGCGCGAGCGTGTTCTCACCGAGCGCCTTCGTGTCGACGACCGCCCGGAGGGACCGGCCGATGAGGCGGGAGATCTCGTGGGTGCGGCCGCCGATCCTCCCCTTCACGCTCTCGCGGTCCATCCGGTCGTTCGTCGAGCGCGGCAGCATGGCGTACTCGGCGGTGACCCAGCCGCGCCCCTTGCCCTGCAGCCAGCGCGGCACGCCGTTCGTGAACGACGCCGTGCAGAGCACGCGGGTGCCGCCGAAGGAGATGAGCGCGCTGCCCTCGGCCTGGGTGCTCCAGCCGCGCTCGATGGTCACGGGACGGAGGTCGTCGGTGGCGCGCCCGTCGCGGCGTTCGGTCATCTGGGCTCCTCGTGGGTGGTGCGGTCGGTCGTGGGCAGGGTGATCGCGCCGGTCTGCACGAGGTCGACGCTGGCGACCTCCGGACCGAGGAAGCGCCGGGCGAGGCGGAGGAACTGCCGCTCGCTGGTGCCGGTCGCCTCGAATCGGTACGTGGGCGGCGTCGCCTCCGTGCGCAGCAGGTCGTGCTCGACCAGCTGCCGGTAGACGTCGTTCGCGGTCTCCTCGGCGGAAGAGACCAGCGCGACGTCCGGACCCATGACCAGCCGGATCGCGGCGGAAAGCAGCGGGTAGTGGGTGCAGCCGAGCAGCAGGGTGTCGATGTCGGCGGACTTGAGCGGCGCGAGGTACTCCTCCGCGGCCGCGAACAGCTCCGGGCCCGTCGTGACGCCGGCCTCGACGAAGTCGACGAAGCGCGGGCAGGCGGCCTGCACGACGCGGATGTCCGGATCCGCCACGAACGCGTCGACGTAGGCGTGCGAGCGCACGGTGCCCTCGGTGCCGATGACGCCGATGCGCTTCGTGCGGGTGCGGCGCGTGGCCGCGCGGACCGCGGGCAGCACGACCTCGACGACCGGGATGCCGGCGCCGAGCGTGAACCGCTCGCGCGCGTCCCGGAACATCGCCGCGGAGGCGGTGTTGCAGGCGATGACGAGCAGCTTGACGCCCTGGGCGACGAGGTCGTCCATCACGGCGAGCGCGTACTCGCGGACCTCCGCGAGCGGCTTCGGCCCGTACGGCGAGTGGGCGGTGTCGCCGACGTAGAGCAGCGACTCGTTCGGCAGCTGGTCGATGATCGACCGCGCCACGGTGAGGCCGCCGACGCCGGAGTCGAAGACTCCGATGGGCGCGTCCGTCACGGCCCGAAAGCCTACGTCCTCCGGCTCAGCGGGCCGGACGACCGCTGCGGGGGCCCTGCGCGGCAGATGGGGTGCGGCGGACCACCCCGACTGCCGCGGAGGGCCCCCGGACGCGCGGTGCTGCGGGTCAGTCGGCGTCGCCGCGACGGACCGACACGGTGACGAGCGCGATCGCGAAGGCGACGAGCACGACGGCGACGACGGCGGCGGGGATGAGATCGAGGCTCTGGATCGCGCGGGGCTGCACGAGGAGGAGAGCGATGTCCTGGGTACGGACCATCGGAGGGGGACCTTCCGGCGGGTGGGCATCGGCTGGGTAACCGACGGGCCCGGGTGGGTGACCGGGCGTCGGACCAGCGTAGGGAGCGCTGTGCGCCTCCCCGAGTCCCCAGTCCGGGGGCGGTCGGTGCGCCCAGGAGGGGCCTCGGCCGGGTCCTTAGGCTCGACGGGTGACGAGCACCGCGCTGCTGACGGACCGGTACGAGCTGACGATGCTGGACGCGGCCCTCCGCGACGGCACCGCCCACCGCCCGAGCGTGTTCGAGGTGTTCTCCCGCCGCCTGGCCGGCGGTCGTCGCTACGGGGTGCTCGCAGGCACGGGGAGGGTGCTGGACGCGGTCGAGCGGTTCCGGTTCGGCGACGAGGAGCTGGCCTGGCTGTCGGCCGAGCAGGTGGTGTCGCCGCGCACAGCGGACTGGCTGGCGGACTACCGGTTCAGCGGGTCGATCAGCGGGTACCGCGCGGGCGAGCTGTACTTCCCCTCCTCCCCGGTCCTCACCAGTCGAGGGCACCTTCGCGGAGGGCGTGATCCTGGAGACGCTGATCCTCAGCATCCTCAACGCGGACAGCGCGATCGCGACGGCGGCCGCCCGGATGGTCTCCGCCGCGGGCTCCCGGCCGCTCGCCGAGATGGGGTCGCGGCGCACGCACGAGCGCGCCGCGGTGTCGGCGGCGCGAGCGGCGTGGATCGCCGGCTTCGGTGCGACGTCGAACCTCGAGGCCGGTCGCCGCTGGGGCGTCCCGACCATGGGCACCGCCGCGCACGCGTTCACGCTCCTGCACGACAGCGAGGAGGCCGCGTTCAGCGCCCAGATCGAGTCGATGGGCGCGGGCACGACGCTGCTCGTCGACACGTACGACGTGATGGCCGCGGTGGAGACCGCGGTCCGCCTCGCCGGGAAGGAGCTCGGCGCGGTCCGGATCGACTCCGGCGACCTGCCGGTCGTCGTGCAGGCGGTGCGGGACCGGCTCGACGCGCTCGGCGCGACCCGCACGCGGATCACGGTCACCAACGATCTCGACGAGTACGCGATCGCCGGGCTCGCCGCCTCCCCCGTCGACTCCTACGGCGCGGGCACCCGGCTCGTCGGCGGCTCCGGGCACCCGACCGCGGGCTTCGTCTACAAGCTCGTCGAGCGCGCGGACGACGACGGCTCGATGCGCCCGGTGGCGAAGAAGTCGGTCGAGAAGGCCGGCAGCGGCGGCCGGAAGTGGGCGTTTCCGGGTGCTCGAGGACGGCGTCGCGGTCGCGGAGCGGATCGTGGTCTCCGACACCGAGCCGGAGGTGCCGGGCGCCCGGGACCTCACGGTGCCGCTCGTCGTCGACGGGGTCCCGGAGGCGGCGTACGTCGGTGGCGAGGGCGTGCGTGCCGCGCGCGAGCACCACGCCCGCGTCGTCGCGGAGCTGCCCGTGATGGCGATGCGCCTCTCCGGCGGCGACCCGGCGATCCCGACGGTCATCGCCTGAGGTTCGCCGTTCCGCAATTCCTGGCCGACACGCCGGGGTTGCGACCCGCGAGAGCGGCGTGTCGGAGCGTTCTTTGCGGAACCGCGAAAGAACTGCGGATTCGCGAGAGCGCTGCGTCACTTCAGGCGGTCGTAGATCTTCTTGCAGTCGGGGCAGATCGGGAACTTCTCCGGGTCGCGGCCCGGCACCCAGACCTTGCCGCAGAGCGCGCGGACCGGCTTGCCGGTCACGGCGGACTCGACGATCTTCTCCTTCTGCACGTAGTGCGAGAAGCGGTCGTGGTCCCCGTCCTCGGTCAGCTCGCCGTTGAGCAGCTCCTCCAGCTCACGGTCGAGGACGTCGGTGCCGCCGGCAGGTTCGGTCACGGAGTCGCGCGCCATGCGGACAAGGGTAGGGCGGACGGCGGCCGATGCGGCGCCCGGATCGTGGATCAGGCGCGCAGCGCCGCCTGGAGCAGTTCCGGACCGCGCCGCTCGAACACGCGCCCGCCCCACACGGTGCCGCCCCACAGGACGAGCCCGCCGACGACGACGCCGGCGGCGAGCGACCCGCACGCCGCGCCCGTCGACCCCTCGAAGGCGAGCAGCCGAGCACGACCGCGGGGGTCGCCGCGATGAACTGCAGGAGGAACAGCACGGACTGCACGATCGCGGCGAGCCCTCCCGTCGAGTTCGGCTGCTGGAACGGCGAGGTCCCCGGCCGCGGCACCGGGTACGGCATCAGGGCGGAGCTGACGCCGCCGATGCCCGTGCCGGCGAGCAGGAGGCACACCGCGACGCCGATCAGCGGCGCTGCGAGCAGCGGTCGTCCCGCGATCGCGGCGCTGACGACCCCTCCGGCGACCAGGATCGGCAGCCCGACGGCGAGCACCGGGGCGAGCCTGCCGAGCCGGTCGTCGACGCCGCGCACCCCCGCGGCGACGTGCAGCCAGATCGCGGTGTGGTCGTAGGCGATGTCGTTGTGGGTCGCCCATCCGAGGAACAGGGCGACGACCGGCACCGGGATGAGGCAGAGCACCGGACCGGGCACGCCCGCGAGGCCGAGCACCAGGACCAGCACGATCGGCGTGACCGGGATGCTGATCGCGCTCACCCGGTACCGCACGTCCCGCGCCCAGTACGAGGTCGCCCGCGCTGCGATCGCGCCGCGCGGCGTGGCGGGGAGGCGCCCGAACCAGCCGATGCCCGCGAGGGTCTGCGGCTTCGCCTGCCGCCCCGTCGAGACGAGCGCGAGCCCCACGAGCGACCGCCACGCAGCCCCGAGCACGACCAGCGTCGCGATCGCGATCGCGAGCTGCAGGAGACCGGAGGCGCTGCCGCCCGCGATCGTCGCGGGCGCCGCCCAGGCCGCGCCGAGCGGCGTCCACGCGAGCACCGCGACGACCGAGGAGATCGCCGCGAGGGCCTGGCGCCCGAGCTCGAGGTTCGTCAGCACGACCACGAGCGGCGCGAGCAGCGAGATGCCGATGACGAGCACGGCGGTGAGCGCCTCCCGCGATCGCCGCGTCGAGAGCAGGAGACCCGCGCTGGTCGCCGCGATCCGCGACAGCAGGACGCAGGTGAGCACGACGACGGGCACGCAGATCAGCGCGACGAGGCTCGCGAGCGGCGACCGCGACCAGGTCGCGACGGTCGCGAACGCCACGAGCAGCAGGGCGAGCCCGGGCACGCCGACGACTCCGGCGACGGTCAGCCCGATCGCGAGCCGGGTCCGGTCCATCCCGAACAGCGCGAACCGGCGTGGGTCGAGGGTGTCGTCGATGCCGACGAACACCGGCACGACCAGGAACGCGAGCACCGCGACCGATCCTCCGCCGATCACCACCGAGTCCGTGATGCCGGGCGGTGCGTACCGGAGGGCGACCAGGGTCACGACGAGCATCAGCGTGATCCCGGCGCCGTAGATCAGCGCGAGCACCAGGCCGACGACCTGCCAGGGGCTCCGCCGGAACTGGCCCGCCAGGAGGCGCAGCTTCAGGCGGACGAGGACGGCGATCATTCGGTGAAGGAGTGCAGCCACTCCATGCCCGCGGCCGCCCGGCGCCCTCCGGCGAGCGCGACGAACCGCTCCTCCAGCGACTCGCCGCCCCGCACCTCGTCGGTGGTGCCGGCGGCGAGCACCCGGCCGCCGACGATGACCGCGACGTGGTCGCAGACGCGCTGGATGAGGTCCATGCCGTGGCTGGACAGCACGACGGTGCCGCCCGCCTCCACGTACCGCTGCAGGATCTCGACGATGTTCGCGGCCGACACGGGGTCGACGGACTCGAACGGCTCGTCGAGCACGAGCAGCCGCGGCGAGTGGATCATCGCCGCGGCGAGCGCGATCTTCTTCGTCATGCCGGCGGAGTAGTCGGCGACGAGGCGACCGGTCGCGTCCTCGAGCCCGAACGCGGACACGAGGTCGGCGGTGCGCTGCCGGACCGTCGCCGCGTCGAGGCCCCGGAGGACCCCGGAGTAGTGGAGCAGCTGGGCGCCCGACAGCCGGTCGAAGAGGCGCAGCGCGTCCGGCAGCACACCGATCGCGCGCTTGGCCCGGTCGGGCTCCGCCCAGACGTCGATGCCGTGCACGAGCACGCGGCCGCCGTCGGGCCGGAGCAGCCCGGTGACCATGGACAGCGTGGTCGTCTTCCCGGCGCCGTTCGGGCCGACGATGCCGTAGAACGAGCCGGCGGCGACCTGCAGGTCGATCGCGTCGACCGCGACCGTGTCGCCGAACCGCTTCGTGAGGCCCTGCAGGTCGAGGACGGTCTCGATCGCGGGCGGCGTCGCCGGCACGGGCTCGGCCTCGGGCTCGTCGACGCGGGACGGGCTCCGGCGCGACCACCGTCGGGGCGTCCGGCTCCGCTGCCGGAGCGACGACGGGCTCCGCCTCCGCGGCGTCCTGCGGGGCCTTCGGCTCCTCCGGCTCCTGGACCGGCTCCTCCGGTGTCGCGGGCGCGTCCTCCGCGGCGTCGTGGTCCTCCGGCGCGGCCTCGGGCTCCTCGTCCACGGCACGGCACGGCGGCACCGACAGAGATCGAGGCGGCGACCTGCTCGGGCTCGTCCGTCCCGGCGCCGCTCCTGGTCCCTGTGCTCGTCTCGGGAGACTCCGGCGCCGTCACGCGTTCGACTGTATCCACCCGCCCTGGAGGGCGCCGTGCCCCGGGCGCGGCCTCCCGCGTGGCACCGGAGCGCTCCGAGCCCGTCGGTTAGCATGAGCGACCGGCGCGGCGGCCGCCGCCCGCACCCGACCCGTCGCCCGAGGACCTCCGTGACCGCTGCCGTGCCCGCCCCGTGCGTCGCCCGACCGGCGAAGCGCGAGACCTACTGGTCGCGCTACCGCCACGCGCTCTGGCTGCTGACGACCCGCGACCTGAAGGTGCGGTACACGACCAGCGCCCTCGGCTACCTGTGGTCGATCCTCGACCCGCTGCTCATGGGGGTCATCTACTGGTTCGTCTTCGGCTTCGTCTTCCACCGCGGAGGGGCGTCGAGAGCCCGTACATCCTGTTCCTGCTGACCGCGGTGCTGCCGTGGACGTGGTTCAACGGGAACCTGTCGGACGCGACGCGGGCCTTCCGGCAGGAGGGCAAGCTGATCCGCTCGGTGAAGATCCCGCGGAGCATCTGGGTCCTCCGCCAGATCGCCTCCAAGGGCATCGAGTTCGTCATCAGCCTGTCGATCATCGTGGTGTTCGCGCTGGTCACCTGGACGGCGCCGAGCCCGTGGACGCTCGTGTACCTGCCGCTCGCGATGGTCCTGCAGGTGCTGCTGACGGTCGGCTGCAACTTCATCATCGCCCCGCTGTCCGTGTTCTACCGGGACCTCGAGCGGGTCGTGAAGCTCGGGCTCCGCGTCCTCTTCTACGGCGCCCCGGTGCTGTACCACCTGGACATCGGCAACCCGGTGCTGCACTTCCTGTACGGCCTCGACCCGCTCGCGGGCATCCTCGACCTCTACCGCGGGTGCTTCTTCCCGGCGATCGTCGACTGGGCGTACGTCGTCGAGGGCACGGTCGTGTCGGTGATCCTGTTCACGATCGGCGCCGTGGTCTTCCGGCGCTCGGTGCCGCGCGTGCTGAAGGAGATCTGATGCCGACCCCCGTGATCTCCGTCGACAACGTGGGCGTGCACTTCACGCGGGACCGGAGCCGGAGCCGCTCGCTGAAGGACATGCTCTCCGGGAAGGCCATGCGGCGGGCCCCGGACGAGTTCTGGGCGTTCCGGAACGTCTCCTTCGACGTCCACAAGGGCGAGTCGATCGGGGTCGTCGGCCGGAACGGGCAGGGCAAGTCGACGCTCCTGAAGATGGTCGCGGAGGTGCTGATCCCCGACGAGGGCTCCGTCACCGTGCGCCAGGGCGTCGCGCCCCTGATCGAGATCACCGGCGGCTTCGTCGACGACCTCTCCGTCCGCGACAACGTCTACCTCGCCTCCGGCCTGCACGGGAAGAAGAAGGACGAGATCGCCGACGAGTTCGACGACATCATCGAGTTCGCCGAGATCAAGGACTTCGTCAACACCCCGTACAAGCACCTGTCGAGCGGCATGAAGGTCCGCGTCGCGTTCGCGGTCATGTCGCGGCTGGACGAGCCGATCCTCCTGGTCGACGAGGTGCTCGCGGTCGGCGACCGCGGCTTCCGGAGGAAGTGCTACGCCCGCATCGAGGAGATGCTGGACGAGGGCCGGACCCTGTTCTTCGTGTCGCACAGCGACGGCGACCTGAAGCGGTTCTGCCAGCGCGGCATCTACCTCGACAAGGGCGCGCTGCAGTTCGACGGCCCGATCGAGGCCGCGTTCGACCGGTACACCACCGACTACGCCTGAGCGACGCGCTCAGATCCGGTTCAGACGGACGGCCACGCCCTGCCGCCGATCCGGAGCTCGTAGGTCCGCCCGCCGGCCGTGGTGGGGACCAGCTCGAGGGGCTTCGCCTCGTTCGGCTTCGGCAGACCTGCCGCCGCGGCGATCGCCGGGAGGGCCACTGCGGGCTTCCCGCCGTCGATCAGCTCGCCGACCTGCCCGCCGTCCAGCTGCACGCGGTAGGTCGTCGCGATCCAGGCCTGCACCGCGGCCCGTTCGGTGCCGAGCGTCCGGAACGCGTTCCCCGCCAGCACGCCGGTGCCGGCCAGGCCGACGACCGCGAACACGACGACCAGCGCGATCACCGGCACACGCCGCGGCGAGCGCCGCAGCGTCGGCGCGAACACGATCGGGAGGCAGACCACCACGGTCGCGGCCAGCAGCGCGAAGAGCGCCGGGACGAACACGGCGTTCTGGTTCGCGGCGAAGTACTGGATGATCACGTGCTGGGTCTCCGGGTCGGTCGGTCCGGGTAGGGGGCCTCCGGGACCGCCCGACGGTAGCACCGGGCGGACGTGCGGCCACCGTTCGGCGCGGCTTCCTATGATCGCTCGCATCATGAGCGAGCAACCGGAGGACGAGGACCTGGCGACCCGCTGGACCAAGCAGGGGTTCGACCGGCTGCTGTCCGTGCACCGCCCCGTCGTGCTCGCGCATCTCCGGTCGATCCGCCAAGCACCACCCGACCGCGACGCCCGACGAGGTGATCGCCGTCCTCGAGAAGCGGTACCTCGCCGCGGTGACGGCGGGCGGCGCCGCGACCGGCGCGGCGGCCGTGGTGCCCGGCGTCGGCACGGTCGCCGCGCTCGGGATCAGCGGCGCCGAGACGATCGGGTTTCCTGGAGGACGAGCGCGCTGTTCGCGCAGTCGGTGGCGGAGGTGCACGGGCTGTCGACGTCGGACCCGGAGCGGTCGAGCACGCTGGTGATGGCGCTGATGCTCGGACCGGCCGGAGCGACGCTGGTGCAGCAGTTCGCGGGCGAGGTCACCGGCAGCGGCAAGCCGCGCAGCGCCTACTGGGCCGAGCTCGTCACGACGCGGCTGCCCTCCACGATCGTGAAGTCGCTGGCCGACCGGGTGCGGAAGAGCTTCGTGCGCCGGTTCGCGGCCCGTCAGGGCGCGAGCATCGTGTTCCGGGCGGTGCCGTTCGGCATCGGCGCCGTCGTCGGCGGCACCGGCAACCGCATGGCCGGCGGCAGGGTCGTGAAGGCGACCCGCAGCGCGTTCGGTCCAGCGCCCACCACGTTCCCTGGGCGAGATCCGCCTCCCGGACCCACCGAAGGCCGTCCAGGGCTGACTCGCCTGGATGTTCGCGGATAAGGGCGGCCGCCCTTATCCGTGAAAGCCCCGATCAGATCGCCAGCCAGACGAACTGGAGCGGCGCCAGCACCACGTCCGCCCAGAGCTCCACGTCGACGTCGGTGACGAGGTCGTGCGCCATCGCGGGCATCGCGGCGAACGACTCCGCCGGGACGACGCGCTCCTCCTCCGACAGGTTCACGAGCACGAGCACCGTGCTCTCGAGGCCCGGGCGCTGGTAGCCGAGCACGTGCGGGTCGTGGGTGTGGAACCCGACGAGCGCCCCGCCCGCGAGCTCCGCGGTCTCCCGCCGCACCTGGGTCAGCCGCCGGAGGCCCAGGTAGATCGCACCCGCGTCGGTGTCGGGATCAGTGCGCTCCGCGTACCGCTCCGCGGGATAGAGCGGCCGGTGCACCCAGCGGCTGTCGCCTGCGTGCTCCGGCACCGCGAGGTACCCGTAGTCGTTCAGCTGCCCCACCTCGTCGCCGAGGTAGACGAGCGGCAGGCCCCCCGTCGACAGCGCGATGGAGTGCGCGAGCAGCACCCGCTGCACGCCGAACGGGTCCCCCGCCTCCACGCCCGCGAGCGAAGCGGTGGTGCCGGAGACGCGGGCGTCGCCCGTGCGCGGGTTCTCCTGGAACGGCACGCCGCGTGCGAAGGAGCCCGCGAACCGGTTCACGTAGAAGGCGTTGAGGAACCGCCGGTGGTCGAACCCGTCGATGCCGAGCTCGGCGGCGTCCTCGTCCGCGAACGTCCAGCCGATGTCGTCGTGGCTGCGGACGTAGTTCACCCACGCGGTGCCGGGCGCGATCGCGTGCCGGCGCTCGAGCGCCTGCGACAGCAGCCCCGCGTCGCGGGTCGCGAGCGACTCCCAGACGAGCGCCATCTGCAGGGGGTTGTAGGAGAGCTGGCACTCCTCCGGCGCGATGTACTCGACGACGCGATCGGGGTGCACGATCGCCTCCGACTTGAACAGCACCGCGGGCGCCGCGATGCGGCAGACGGCGTTGAAGGCCCGGATCAGGGTGTGCGCCTCCGGCAGGTTCTCGCAGTCGGTGCCGAGCCGCTTCCAGATGAAGGCGATGGCGTCCAGCCGGAGGACGTCGACGCCGACGTTCGCGAGGAACAGCATCTCCCCCGCCATGGCGGTGAACACGGCGGGGTTCGCGTAGTTCAGGTCCCACTGGAAGTGGTAGAAGGTCGACCAGATCCAGCGCCCGTCCGGCAGCTGGACGAACGAGCCGCGGTGGTCGTCCGGGAACACTTCGCGGGTCGTCGCCTCGAACAGGTCGGGCAGCGCGCGGTCCGGGTAGATCCGGTAGAAGTCGGCGTACGCGGGGTCGCCCGCCACGCAGCCCACCGCCCAGTCGTGCTCGTCGGACGTGTGGTTGAAGATGAAGTCGACGACCAGCGAGATGCCGGCGCCGCGCAGCTCGGTGGCGAGCGCCCGCAGCTGGTCCATGTCGCCGAGCGCCGGGCTCACCTCACGGTAGCTGGACACCGCGTACCCGCCGTCGGAGTCGCCCTCCGGCGCCTTGAACAGCGGCATCAGGTGCAGGTAGGTGAGACCCAGCTCGCGGAAGTACGGGATGCGGGCGCGCACGCCGTCGAGATTGGTCGCGTACCGGTCGACGTAGCAGACGCCGCCCAGCATCCGGTTGCCGAGGAACCAGGCGGGGTCCGCCTCCCGGGCCAGGTCCAGCGCCCGGAGGTCCTCCGGGCGCTCCGCCGCGGCGCGCGCGATCGCCACCACCAGGTCCGCGAGCTGCTCGAGGCAGTCGGCGCGGTCGCCGTAGACGTCGGTGAAGTGCTCGAAGAGCCGCGCGAAGTGCCGGTCGAGCCGGCCGCGGAGGACCTCGTCCGTCACGACGCCCGCGCCGGCGAGACGACGGTCCACGTGGCTGCGCGCGGCGACCGCCTGCTGGGCGAGCGAGAGCATCGTCACTTCCGTTCCCCGGCGTCCTCGCCGTGGGACGGGATTCTACGGAAGCGAGGTCAGGTCATCCCCTGACCGAGCAGGCCGACGCCGACGAGCGCCAGCCCGATCACGACCCCGATCGCGATCATGCGGCCCGAGCCGTGGCCGAACCGCCGGATCCGCAGGATGAGCACGACGAGGAGCGCCGCCAGCATGCCGACGACGGCGACGCCCCACGCCGCACCCATGGATCAGGAGGCGGCGGCGCCCAGCGTCACCGTGACCGTCTGGGACGTCCCGCCTCGGGAGAACGTCACCGGGACCTTCGTGCCCGCGGCGTACGACCGCACCTGCCCGGCGAGGTCCGTGTAGCTCGTCACCGACACCTTGCCGACGGCCGTGATGATGTCGCCGGTCTTGATGCCCGCTGCCGCCGCCGGCGAGCCCGCCGCGGCCGACTGCACCTTGACGCCCGCGATGGTGCCCGTCGTGGCGGTCTGGTTGGCGACCGACGTCACGCCCAGCTGGCCGTGCGTCGGCTTCTTGCCGGCGATGATGTCGTCGGCGATCCGCTTGGCGACGCTCGACGGGATCGCGAAGCCGACGCCGATGCTGCCGGACTGGGTGCCGGAGGAGCTGGTCGAGCTGGTGCCCGCGATCGCGACGTTGACGCCGATCACGTCGCCCTGGGAGTCGAGCAGCGCGCCGCCGGAGT
The DNA here is from genome assembly GCA_029817715.1 of Melastoma dodecandrum. Taxonomy (NCBI): domain Eukaryota; kingdom Viridiplantae; phylum Streptophyta; class Magnoliopsida; order Myrtales; family Melastomataceae; genus Melastoma; species Melastoma dodecandrum. Next base: position 76,192 of record JARUPY010000594.1, on the reverse strand, counting down.
TGCCCGGGTTGATCGCCGCGTCGGTCTGCAGCACGGACAGGTAGATGCTGGTCTGCGTCGCCGACGACCCGGTGCCGTTGCCGAAGTTCCAGAAGTTGAACGGGCTGCTCCCGCTGCCTCCGCTGTCGGTGCTGCCCGAGCTGTTCGGCACCGCGGAGGACGCGACCGCGATGTTGCGGTTCAGCGCGCTGACGATGCCGGTCGTCACCGTGGTCGGCAGGTCGAGGGGTGCACCGATCGCCACGACCGGGTCGCCGACGTTGAGGTCGCTCGAGTTCGCGAACGTGGCGGGCGTCAGACCGGAGGCGTTCGTGAGCTTGATGACCGCGAGGTCGTTGAGGGGGTCGGTGCCGACGATCTTCGCCCCGTAGATGTGCCCGTCGGTCGCCGTCACGGAGATGGTGCCGGAGGACGTCGCGCCGTCGAGCGTGACGACGTGGTTGTTCGTCAGCACGTAGCCGGCCGCGGACAGGATGATGCCCGAGCCGGTGCCGGAGGCGCTGCTCGAGTCGACGGCGAATCGTGACGACGGAGGGCGACGCCTTTGCGGCGACCGCGGAGACCGCGGTCGCCGTCGACGGGTTGTTGATCGTGATGCCGGTGCCGTTGCCGGTGGACGAGACGGTGGTGGTCCTGGGGTTCGTGGCGAGCACGATCCCGGCGCCGATGGCGCCGCCGATGAGGGCCGCGACGACGGCGGCCGCGACGACCGGCACCAGGATGGTGCGGCGTTCGCGCCGGCGGAACGCGGCGCCGTCCATGACCTGCGTGTCGGCCGGAGCCGGCTCCGCGGCCGCAGCCTCCGGCACCGCCTCCGTCACGGGGGCCGCCTGCGCCATCGGCGTGGTGACGGCCTCGTCACCCAGGTGGCCGCCGTCGCGGTCGGGACCGTCCGCGACGGGACGGGGCGTGCTGTCGCTCATGGTGCTCCTTTCAAAGCCCACACAGGTTGCACGGTGAATCCATGTGATTGCTATGGATCCGCAGAGCCGCTCCTACGACGACCCGGCCTCTAACCTGGCGTGCATGTGGAGGCCGGGACCGTGGCGACGCGCTGCAGCGGGAGCAGGGCTGCTGACCGCCGACGGCGTGCCGGGCACCACCATCTTCGCCGAGATGAGCGCCCTTGCTGCGTCGACGGGCGCGATCAACCTCAGGTCAGGGTTCCCGGACTACGACGGGCCCGCCGCGGTGCTGCGCGCGGCGCAGGCGGCGATCGGCGCGGGCGTCAACCAGTACCCGCCCGGCCGCGGCACGGCGGCGCTGCGCGAGGCGATCGCCCGGCACCAGCGCCGCTGGTACGGGCTCGAGGTCGATCCGGACACCGAGGTGCTCGTGACCGCGGGAGCGACCGAGGCGCTCGCGTCGGTCCTGCTCGCGTTCGTCGAGGAGGGTGACGAGGTCCTGACCCTCGAACCCGCGTACGACGCGTACGGGGCGATCATCGCCCTCGCCGGCGGGGTGCACCGCACCGTGCCGGTCGACTGGCCGTCGTTCCGGCCGGACGCGGACCGCCTCCGGGACGCGATCACCGACCGGACCCGGGTGATCCTCCTGAACACCCCGCACAACCCGACCGGCACCGTGCTCGACGAGGCGCTGCTGCGCGTGGTCGTGGCGGCGGCGGAGGAGCACGACGCGCTGATCGTGACCGACGAGGTCTACGAGCACCTCGTGTTCGCGGGTTCGCGGCACGTGCCGGCCGCGACGCTGCCGGGCGCCTGGGACCGGACGATCACGATCTCCTCCGGCGGGAAGACCTTCAGCACGACGGGCTGGAAGATCGGGTGGCTGACGGGGCCGGCCGAGCTCGTGTCCGCGGCGCTGGCGGTGAAGCAGTTCCTGACCTTCGTGAACGGCGCGCCGTTCCAGCCCGCGATCGCGGCGGGGCTCGACCTGCCGGACGAGGTGTTCACCGGGATCGCCGCCACGCTGCAGTCGGGGCGGGACCTGCTGATCTCGGGTCTGGAGGCGGCCCGGGCTGCCGGTCTCGACGCCGCAGGCGGGCTACTTCGTCGTGATCGCGGACGGCGCGGCGCTCGGCTTCGACGACGGCGCGGACCTGTGCCGGCGCCTCCCCGCGCTCGCCGGCGTCGTCGCGGTGCCGGTGTCGGCGTTCTGCCGCGGCGAGCAGGCGGAGCGGATGCGCTCGCTCGTCCGGTTCGCGTACTGCAAGTCGCCCGCGCTGCTGGCGGAGGCGTCGACCCGCCTCGCGACCCTCCGCGCGCAGTAGTCCACTCCCTGCGGACTGATCCACCTGCTGCAACACGTGGATCAGTCCGCCAGGCGTGGACTTGGTGATGCAGAGTCGGCGCTCCGCTCCTCCACAGGGCCGAATCGACCGCCCGCGTCAACGCGCCGCCACACTCCCGCGCATGAACCCGTTCCTCATCGAGCTGACCGTGGTGCGCGCCGGCTCGCGGACCCCGACCGATCAGCGATCGCTCGTCCGCGACGTCGAGCGCGGCATCCTCATCCGCCTCCGCCGCGGGGTCTACCTCCTCCGAGCCGTCTGGGAGACGTTGACCCCGGAGGAGTCAGCACGTTCCTCCGGATGCGCGCGGTGGCCGCTGTCAGCGACGCGCCCCGGTTCTTCTCCCACTGGTCCGCTGCGGTCGCGCTCCAGCGGCCGATTCAGGAGCGCAGGCGGCTCGCGACCGCTCATGTGTCGTCCCTCCGCGCCGATCGGCGGATCCTGCAGGGGTCGCCCTGCACGAGTTCGACGTGCCTCCCGAGGACCTCGTTCAGGTCGGCGAGCTGCTCGTGACCGGATCGGCTCGGACGGTGGGTCGACATCGCGGGAGCTGCGCCGTTCCGGGAAGCGGTTCGCCACCGCGGACGGCGTCCTCCGCGACGGAGTCACCCGCCGCGCGCTCCGCGAAGCGCGGCCGAACGGGCAGGTACCAGGAGGGCCTCGAAGCGGATCGACGACGTGATCGGCTTCGCGCACCCGTTCGCCGAATCGGTCGCCGAGTCCGGCAGCCGCTGCGGGTTCCTCGAGCTCGGCATCGCTCCACCGGAGCTGCAGCACCGGTTCTTCGACCGACTCGGGTTCGTCGCCAAGTCCGACTTCTGGGATCCGGTGCGACGCATCGCCGGGGAGGCCGACGGGATGAAGAAGTACCTCGACCCGCGGCTCGCGAAGGAGGGTGCGGGCAAGGCCGTGTGGGACGAGAAGCGACGGGAGGATCGCCTCCTCGCGTGCGCCGACCGGGTCGCGCGCTGGGGCTACCCCGAGTCGATGTCCGCACACCTGCTCGGGTTGGTGCTGGCGCCGCACGGCTGGCTCGCGGCCGCGCCGCGGGCGACCCTCCGGGATTACATCGCCGCGGCCGCACCCTTCGGGTAGTCCACGTCCTGCGGACTGATCCACCCGCCGCAACGGGTGGATCAGTCCGCAGGACGTGCATCAGCGGGGCAGGACCGTGTAGCGCCGGAGGCGGAGGGCCGGGTTCGCGGCTCGAACCTCCTGGATTCGTGCGGGATCGAGGTCCGCGACGGCGAACCCCCGCTCCTCCCCCAGCTCCGCGAGGGTCCGCCCGGCGGGGTCGAGGATCAGGCTCGTGCCGACGCCCTCCGGCGGGATCTGGCCGGCGGCCGCGACGAACGCGGTGTTCTCGATCGCGCGCGCGGTGAGCAGGGTGCGCCAGTGGTGCACCTTCCCGGGCCCCGGCACCCAGTCGGCGGGGACGAGGACGAGGTCGACCTCGGCGTCGGCGAGCACCCGGGTCACCTCCGGGAACCGCAGGTCGTAGCAGGTCTGCAGCCCCACGCGGAGGTCGCCGACGAGGAACGTCCGCGGCGGCTCGAGCGCGCCCGCCTCCACCCAGCGGCTCTCGTCGGCGCCGAACGCGTCGTAGAGGTGCGTCTTCCGGTAGACGGCGATCACGCCGTCCGCCGAGACCGCGACGGCGGTGTTCCGGAACCGCTCCCCCGCCGCCTGCTCGACGAGCCCGAACACGGCGACGAGTCCGGCCGACGCGGCGGCTTCCCGGAGGCCCTCCACGAACGGGCCGCCGAGCGGCTGCGCGTGCGCGGCGAAGGCCGGTCCCATCCGGTGCTCGAAGTAGGAGGCGTACTCCGGGAGCACGACCAGGTCGGCGCCGGCCGCGCCGGCGTCCGCGACGAGCGCCCGCGCCGCGGCGAGGTTCGCTGCGACGTCGGCGCCGGGGGCGAACTGGGCGACCGCGATCCGGACCATGCCCCGATCGTAGGTGCGGGCGGATCCGTCGCTCAGGGGCGGGGAGCTACCGTGCCGCCGTGGACCTGCAGCTGACCGGGAAGATCGCGCTCGTCGTCGTCGGAGGGGACCGGGCTCATCGGCGCCGCGATCGCCACCCGGCTGCGCGAGGAGGGCGCGACGGTGGTCGTCGCCTCCCGCGGCACCACCGACGGCGTCGTGCTCGACGGCCGGGACGACGCGTCCGTGCGCGCCGGGATCGCCTCGGTGCTCGCGGAGCACGGCCGGATCGACGTGCTGGTCGTCACCGCGGCGCCCTCGGCGCAGACGTTGGATCCGGCGCGCAACGGCGACCCGGCGCAGGTGCTAGATGCGCTCGACGGGAAGGCCATGGTGTTCCTCCGGATCGCGAACGCGGTCGTGCCGGGCATGCGGGAGGCGGGCTTCGGCCGGGTCGTCGTGCTGTCCGGTCAGAACGCGTTCGTGACCGGCAGCATCACGGGTTCGGTCCGGAACGCGGCGACGATCCTCGTCGCGAAGAACCTGGCGGACGCGCTGGCCGGGACGGGGGTGACCGTGAACGCCGTGAGCCCGGGCATCGTGAGTCGGACGCCGGCGACGGAGGTACCGGCGGGCTCGCCCGGCCAGTCCTCCCCCGATCAGATCGCGGACCTCGTCGCGTTCCTCGTGTCGCCGCGGTCGGCGGTGACGGGCGAGTCGATCGCGATCGGGCACCGGGTGCGCGGCGTCACGCTCCTGTAGTTATGACGATCGCACCCGGAGGACCTGCTCGAGGGGCCGCGCGCGGCCGATACCTCTGCGTGAGCGTGTGGCCGAGCTTGCGTTTCCCCACCGTCTGGGCGGCGTGGCGGCAGGCGGGGTGGTCGCCGTCCGGCCGATCGACCGGGACGCCCAGCGGCTCGCGGTGGCGGCGGCATCCCGGCCCGCTAGCCGCAGTGGGAGGACCCGCTCGGCTTCGTCGACGCGCTCGACGCCGACGGTCACGCGCGGCGATGGGGTGGCAGGAGCCGCACGAGGACGACCGCGCGACGGCGGACCCGGAGGTCGTCGAGGCGCTCCGGCCCATCGCCGCGGGTCCGTGCCTCCCTGGCCGGTGGTGCGCAATGGTGGAGCGACCCCCGTCGACCTCGGAGCCCTGCGGTGCGTGTCGCGGTTCGACCGAACAGCTCCCGGCCACCCCGCCTCCGCTCGACGGCGGCCGCGTCGGCACTCGCCCGCTGGCGGGCCCTCCATGCTCGAGGACGACGAGGCGCGGGCCCGCCGGGACCGGCCCGCCGACGTGCGTGCGAACTGGTCCGGCACCTGGTGGTCGACCCCCGCGTTCGACCTGCCGACGACGACCCGACCGGTCGTCCCCGGTCGGCGCCGCGAACCTCTGCTGTGGGAGGAGGACTCGTTCGAGTCAGCGCGACGCGCTGCTCTGGCACGTCTACCCGGCCCGACCACGGGCACCCCGGGTGTTCGAGATCGACGGCCCCGACGCGTGGGTTCGCGCTCGCGCGCCAGTACCCCGCTCGAGCTCACCTGGCCCGCCGACACGACTGGTTCCGCGTGACCGGCCACGACGGCCGCTGGGTGATCCCGGACTGGTCCGCGGTGAGCCACGACTGGGACGGCCGTGCATCTGTCCGTGCTCGGCTACCTCCGGACCGCCACCAGGCGCCTCGACCTTCGGCGACAGCCGCTCGACGCTGCTCGCGGGGTGGGACCCGGACCAGACCTGGTGGCTCACGGACTCGCTCGAGACGACGGTCGGGACCAGGAGCGGTGGGCCGCCTCCGACGACGGGGACGGGACCTTGGCTGAGCGAGTGGCGACGGGTCGGCTGGACCGGCGTCAGCGCGGCGGCCTCCGCGCCGGTCGCAGCGCGCTCACGAGCACCACGATCCCGACGACACCGACGACCAGCCCGATCGCGAGCCACGTGCGGTCGCCCGTCATGAAGCTCCCCGGGATGAACCCCGCACCCTGACCGACCCAGATCGCACCCGCGACGACCGCGGCCGCGCCGACGACGAGGAGGGCGACCCGTGCTCCGCTCGATCTCATGGGGGTCACCGTACGCGCCGCGCGTCAGCCGACGGCGGCGAGGTCCTCGGATACCGCTCCTCGAGCGAATCCTCGTCGAACGGTTCACCGGCGGGGTTCGTCGTCCGGCCCGGCACCCCCCGACCTGATCGCGGGTATCGGGCTGATCGCGCTCCTCCAGCTCGTCGATCGCGGCGTACACTCCAGCTCATCGTTCTCGAGTCCGCTCTGCTCGAGCTCCTCCTCGTCGAAGTGGTCCCGCGAGCGCGTCCGGATCCACACGGACGGCATCGAGCCACGGGCCGGCCCTTCCCGATCAGCCACGACCGGAAGTAATGGAAGCCGTCGTCCGCTCATCGCCCGCTGTATCGCGACATACCCGGCGCCCCAGAGGTCCCCAGCGGTTCAGGAGGGATCAGCTCCTCGCGGAAGGCGACCACGAAGCGGGCGAGCTCCTGGGTCGTCGAGGCCCTCGAGGGACCGCACGGAGCGACAGCGGATCGAGGGACGCTGTGGGCCGTCGTCCGCGCGTCCCGCCCGTGCGGCGTCGATCAGCTCGTAAAAAGCGGGTCGCGATCCATGGCCGCACCATACGCGCGGTGGTCGCACCGCGTCGCGCGGAGAGCGAGGCCCGCGTCAGCCCCCGCTCAGGAGAGCCCCAGCGTGTACGTCTTCCCGCCCACCGCGTAGGTGAGGCCGAACGAGCTCGGGCCGAAGGACTCGGTCAGGACGGAGCCGTCGGTCGTGTTCGTCGCGGTCGCTGTGAAGCCGTTCGGGTCCCCCACGAGGGCGACGGTGCCGGTGTACCCGCCGCTGCCCTTGGTCGTCTGCACGGTCTGCACGCCGCTGAAGTCCGTCGCCGTCGGGTCCGCGCTCAGCTGCTGCGCGGCCTGCAGGAGGGACGCCGCGAGGTCGAGCGACATCTGCGCGAACCGCAGCACCGCGCCGTACTCCTTCGTGACCTGGTGCTCGTCGATCGCGAGCCCGTGTGCCAGCGCCGCGATCAGCGCGAACCGGCTCGGGAAGTGCGAGCGGGTGAGCGTGAGCGGGTTGGACTGCAGCGCGGTCACCATCACGACGAAACGGCGGAACGTCGTGGTCGTCTCGAGGAGCGGCGTGCGGTGCCCGTGGCGGACCACGGTGACGCGCACGAGCCGGCGGACCGAGTCCACCTGCTAGCGCGTTGCGGTGCCGAAGGTACAAGCGTGTTGCGCTACAGCGGTCTGGCCTTCGATCCCGAGACGCTCGCGACGCGCGAACGTCGTAGCGCCCAGAGTGCCGGCCGTGAACGCTGTCACCGTCTCGTGGATTTCCGGGGTTTTCTGAGCGACGGGGTTCGCGACCGCGGCGCGCATGGTCCGCATGCCGGAGGACGGCAGGACGATGCCGCCGAGCGCGGCGCTCGCGGACGCACGGGCGTCGGCGGCCGCGCGGGCGAGCTGCGCGAGTGGGGGCGGGCAGAGGGCCCCCCCCCACCCCGTCGCGGCGTTCGCGGTGGGTCGCGTCCGCCGACGTAGGGGGCGACGGTGAGCGCTGCGGCGACGAGACAGAGGCGGGAGCGGGACGGGGCACGGCGGCTCCTTTCGGCACGGCGCGGACGACTCTGGGCATGGAGCGGTGCGCGGGTGGTGTGCGCGATGGGTGGGCGCGCGCAGGACCCTACGGCTGCGCGAACCATTCCCGGCAGTACCCCCGTCCGGGTCCCGGACTCCGTTTCAGAAAACCGGGCGCGGCGGACCTCCGCCCCGGGTCCTCCGGGCACGGAGCGCGGACATACGAGGAGTCCGTCCGTGACGACGAGGTCGAGCGGATGGGAATCGGGGGTGCAGGGGGCACTCGGGCAGCCGCTTCGCCCAGCGCGACGCGCATGCTCGCTCAGCTCGTCTGACGAGCCATTCGAGGTCGTGCTCCATGATCGTGCGAGGGTCGTCGCCCAAGCACGGTGTCCAGTCGGGGAGAAACCGAAAGGCCGCCCCCGTCGATCCGACACACCACGACCGTTCCTTCGGCGCTGCGCCGTGGACCTGCCAACCTCCCCCCCGATCAACCGAAGGCACGAGGCCCAGACCGATTGCCACACGATCCGTTCGCGCTCCTCCGGTGGACATCGCGCGCGCCGGGAACGCGCCGTTCGTGCGGGGTCGCGCTCGTCCACTGGCATATCAGCATGCCGCAGGTCCAATAGCCACGGATCGGTCCCTGCGGAGTCCGCCCAGGTTCGTCGGATCCGACGGGTCGAGACTGCGGCGCATGGCAGACGACCCGATCTCCTACCTCGCCCTCCGGGACGGCACGGACGTGCGCACCGCGGACGGCACCGTCATCGGCACCGTCGAGCATGTGCTGCAGGACGACGCGCTCGACTTCTTCGAAGGCCTCGTCGTCCCGCACGGCCGCCGGACGCCGCTTCGTCGAATGCGCAGCGGATCACGGACGATCACCGTCTGCCGAGGCGGTCCTCCACCTCGCTCACCGACGACGACGCGGAGGCCCTCCCGAGACCGGACGGCTCCGGCGTGTACGACGCGGACCCGCAGCAGTTCCAGAGCGGCGGGCTGTCGCAGTGGTTCGGCCGGATGTTCTTCCGCGAGCACTGGATGCGCGACACCGGCGACGACCCCGGCGAGCGCTGAGTCAGGACCCGTCGAGCGAGGCCCGGGCGAGCACGACCGAACCAGCGCGACGAGCCCCAGGGCGTCCGCGGTTCCACGTCGAGGAAGAACGATGTCGGTAGGGCTGCCCCGTGTCTTCGGCACGGACCGCGCTGCGTCACCGGCAGCCGTGCAGGGTGAACGGGTAAGGGTCGTGCCCGCTCGCAGGGACACGCGCACGGTTCCCCACGCCCGCGCAGTTCACGCCGACGTAGATGCCGCTGCTCTTCCACATGTTCGGGGCGCGGCGCACCGGCCCGTCGGCGCTGCTGTAGTTCGCAACTGCTGTGCCGGGGTGGGTCGCGAGACGGAAGACGACCGGCGTCGCACGGTCGTGGAGGTTTCGTGGACGCCGCGGGCGGAGGCGCGATCATCTCGGCCGTGGCACCAGCGGTGGTGCGCCGTCGGGCTGAACCTGCAACCGAGTATCGCACTGCCGCTCGTATCGGGATCCATCTGCAATCTGCGTGCGGGGGCGGGGGCCGTCCGACTCTGAACATCGTCGCCGGCGAGCCGTGGACGTCGAACCGCCGGACGATCCCGGCCGTACGGGATGCGTTTCCTGCCGAGCCTCCGCCGGCGTCTGGATGGAGAGCGACACCTGTAAGGTCGCCGTGGTCCGTCCAGGACTGCTCGACGGCGGGCGCCCCGGGGAACCGCTGAATCGGAGTCGCTACCAGCCCGGCGGGTGGATGCAGCGTCGGGTACTCGCTCGCCGACGAGGAGCGTCTGCGGGCTTCCCGGAGGGCGCCGTCCACGGGACCCTCAGCGGTCGCCGACGGCGCGCTGCAGCACGACCGTCTGCGCCGAGGGGAGGTAGCCGATCGCGGCGCACGCCAGCATCGGCGGCGCCGGGCGCTCGTACTCGGCGACCGAGACGCGGACCGTGGTCGCGGTCTCCTCCGCGCGGAGACGGAGGATCGGCGGCCCGCACGCGCTACCGCCGTCGTCCGAGCCGGTCGCGAACACGGTCAGCCGGGTCGCGGCGCGCGACGGGACCGAGGCTACCGTCCACGGCTGCAGCCCCTTGTACGGGATGCGGGCGCCGCCGTGCTCGACGGAGGGCGGCAGGACTCCGGACGAGGCGGCGGGCGCGCCGCCGCACCCGGTCAGCGCGGTCAGCGCCGCCGCGAGCGCGGCGACCGCCGCCCATCGACCGAGCCTCATACCGGGAAGTGTGCGGCCGGGGTGCCACCGTCTCGACCCCTCACCCGCTGCGGGGGCCCGCCGCGGCAGATGGGGAGCGGCGCCGCCGAAGAATTGCCGCGGAGGCCCCCGCAGCGGGTCAGTCGAGCGCGCCGTGCGCGATGAGGCTCTCCGCCGTCTCCGCGATCGAGTCCTCGATCGAACGCGGACGCCAGCCGAGCACCCGCTCCGCCTTCGCGCTCGTCGCGTCGAGGTACTTGCCGAGCTGCGGGCGGATGGCCTTCAGCTGCGGGTTGACGAGGCTCATGACCCGCGCCGCGAGCACCGGGATCTGTCGGGTCGGCACCTTCGCGGCGCGCTCGCCGAGGCGCTCGTGGAGGATCCGCGCCGCGATCACGCTGCTCCTCGACGCCGGGAAGGCGGACGGCAGCATCCGCGCGGACGCCGACGCGGCGGACTTCCTGCTCCTGACCGGTGCGCTCTGGCGCGCGGGCGACGGCAGCGACGGGCGCCCCGCCCGCATGCTGGCGCTCATCATCGACGGCCTGCGCGCCTCCTGAGGGTGTCCTCACTCGCTGCGGGGGCCCACCGCGGCAGAAGGGGTGCGGCGCCGCGGAGGATCAGCCGCGGAGGGCCCCCGCAGCGGATCCGATGGTCGACCCGCGCGGAGTCGCTGCGCGCGGTGCGCGACACGATCGAGTCGCTGAAGGAGCCCGCCCGCACGAACGCGGCCCGCATCCACGCGATCATCACCGAGGTCGCGCCCTCGCTCGTCCCGAGGCTGTTCTACGGCAGCCCCGCGTACGCGACGGAGGCGGGGAAGGTCGTCTGCTTCTACCAGGAGCGGGCGAAGTTCAAGGTGCGCTACGGCAGCTTCGCGTTCTTCGACGTGGCGCAGCTCGACGACGGCACCATGTGGCCGACCGGGTTCGCCGTGACGGAGCTGTCGGCGGCGGACGAGGCGCTCATCGCCGACTTCGCGAGGGAGGCAGTTGACGCCGCCCGACCGCAGAATGTCGCTCCGGATTCGTGCCGCTTCGAAGCGTCGAAGCGGCACAAATCCGGAGCAACGTGCGTCCAGAGAACGACGAAGGCCCCGGATCGATGATCCGGGGCCTTCGCGCTTGGTTGACGCTATGCAGTCGTATGCAAATCTTTCACCCCTGTCACCACCCCTGTCGGCGATGGCTCGGGTACGTCGGGCGCTCGCCCTCTGTTGCGGCAACTACCCTGATCAGCACGGCATGTGTCGAGACTCCGCCCGGCTCCACGCGTTCGCGCACGGCTCGGCCGAGAGCAGATCGGGAGCTCGTCGCTCGGTACGCAGCCGGTGTTTACTACCACGCAAGCTTCATGGCCGAGTTCGGAGTGAGCAAGTCGGCGGTACTCGGCATCCTGCGACGAGCGGGTGTCGAGCTGCGCCGGCAGCCCCTGACTGCGGATCAAGTTGCGGAAGCCCGGCGGCTGTACGAGGACGGGGCAAGTCTCGCGACTGTGTGGGGGACGCGCCCTCGGCCCTGGCACGAGAGTAGCGTAGCGCCGAGCGCTCATCGAGGCGGGGAGTGGGTGATTGCGACCAAAGGGGTGGGAGTTATGCCGCCTTGTCCTGATCAATCCAGCTCTGGTCTTTCAGCCAGCATTGGTAGACGAACACCGAGCTTGCGGAGATCGATTGTTCTCGTCCCGGACGGCCGTGACGACGACCGTCTTTTCTCTGCCGGGCTTACCAAAGACAGTTAGGATCAGGTTCAGAGCACCCACGGCCCGTGCCATGAACCTGGCGCTCAGATTAGCCGCGCAGGCCATAACTCCGCACACATTGTCCAGAACAAAACCGTCGCACCAACTCTGGCGGGTCCCAAACTACTTCTTGGTACCGAGAATGCCTTTGCGCGCATGAATATCCGGTTGTCAACCATCTGAGTAAATGTATTGGGCGGGGGGCTTACGTGAACAGTTTGGGTCAATCTCATCTCCGGGCCGGGCGGAGACCTCTGCGGCGAACAACCCCGGCACTGCACCGACAATTATCGCCAGCGAAAACAAAATAGTTATGTCATCCACGGCTTCATTCGGCGATATTAATGTCATCAGCGGGTACGGTTCCCGCGTCAATCATACCTCATCCACGACAAGTCTGTTTTGCACCACGCGCGAGATTGCTCGCGCAAAGAGAGGAGCATTGTTTCTCTGAAGTACTAAACATGGTTCAGTTCTTCCTATTTGGGGAACGGGCCGCGCCAGTGAGAAGATCATTGTGCGAATTTAGAGGGCGTCCGTATCCTGAACACCGGTTGACTCAGCTTTTACTGCCTTGGTAGTTTCCTGGCACCACTCCGCACACTCCAGAGCCGATCGCGTAAGGCGTGCCTCCGCCGATTGAGAATCAGTCCCTCTTGCGCCGCACCGCGAGGTCTGATTGCAAAATAAGTGCGCTGCTGTTCGCCGATGATCGGTGCACGTTGCCCGGCACGCAACTCCTCGAAAGCGTGCCCGTCAGCCGGACGGGCGCCATACAGCAAGGAGCAGCCTCGGGCGCCAGTATGGTTGCGAGGATGGCGACTCCAATGAACGCGTTCTGGTAGATCTGCGCCTCCTTGGAGCGCGGGTGTGGCTGGGGCCACGCACAAGGAACGCACACATTACAGTCCCGCCATAGCAGGAATCGAGCGACTCCGCCCTCGTAAGATCATTCGATATTTATCAGATTCAATTTGGGACATTGAAAGCGTTCTCGTTGCACCCCCGAAGATTGAATCGAGACTTGAGAAGCGGCCTAAGCGTACTGGTTTATAGAGGCGCTCACCTCCATCAGGATAAATTTCCGCGATGTATGCAGCTGCACGCTGAAGCTAACACCCTCCGATGTCCACCCGTAAGCGAGTCGTCCCGCTCGCTATGGGATTTCCGTACTCATCGAATTGCGAGTTAAGTCACGTTGGACGTGTCCGCGGCCCCCTGAGCAATTGGGATAATCACTGCGGTGTTTTCCGGCGAGATCTTGGGAGTTGCAGGTTTATTACTCACTCAGCGGCACCGGTGGCGAGCGAGGGCAGCAAGTCCGCCGGCGAGGTCGGCGATGTATTGGCGTGGTCGTCGATTGTCCCGCCGGTGTTCGTGCTGGTCGAACCGAGTGAAGGGCTGTCCCGTCTCGAACCGCCCGCGTAGCTGTTTGTCACGGACCGTGGCGCCAGTTGTTTCGGTTTCGTCGTTCGTCCTGCGGGATCAAGACGCAATACTTGGTGGTTGTCGGACCCCCTGAGTCCGATTGATTGGATCAGCGCCGGAGTCGAAGTACGTCAGGGTCGAAGCACTGGCCGTTATTGACTTTGGCGAATCGCTGGCGGGGATGGCAGTTTGCCGTCCGAAGACGTCGTAGCCGTACGCCCCATTGCCGTTTGCGGCCGGATACCTGTCGGGAGTAGATTTGTCGTAACGCCCGCACGTCGTGCTGGTCGCTCCGGTGGTGCCTCGCAGGCCGCGCCGGTATGCCGTTCGCGAGTGTTGTCCGGTTGCCGCGCGGGTCGATGGTGTAGCCGCGGGTGGTGCTGCTTACTCGTCCCGACGGTACTACCGGCGGATGTGGGTGTCGGCCGACGCTGCGTCAGGCGTCCGGCGTTGTCGTACGCGTAGGAGGTGGTACGCCCACGTTCGTGTCGGTTTGAGTGGTCGACCCGGCCCGCGCCGTTGAATTGGCGTGTTTAGGTGACGATCTGTCCCGAGCTCGAGATGTACGTCAGGCCGGTGGTCCGGTTCGTGGAGTCGTATGTCAGGGTCTGCGCGACGTTGCACAGGGCATGGTCTACGAAGTTGAGAGTTGCCGTTAGGGTCATTACGACGCGGTGTATGTGCCGAGTCCGTTGAACGACCAGCTTCGTCGGGAGACCGCGGTGTTCGGTCAAAGCCCGAGGTCGTCGGTGACGTCAGTAGCGAGTTAGGTCGGGACGAAACAACGAGCGGCGAGCCTGGGGTGTTAGTGACGGCGCTGACCGATTGCACGCACGCCCGCGGAGGCCTGCGGGGACGTAGCTGGTCGGTTGTTCGCGGCTCCAGTTGGCATTCGACGTAAGCGGGTCGTGCGTACCCACAGGTCAGAAGGTGCTCACTTCACCGAGCTCAGTGATCGTGCCATGACCCGTCGCAGCGAGGCGACGGCCGACATGGATCGAGCGTCGTCGGGTCGTAGAGGACCTGGGCTAGGTCGGTACGGGTGTCGAGCCGGAGAGGCCGAATTCGTCGGTCTCGCTGGTGGGTGTCGAGCCCCCTGCCGTCCGAGAAGGACCGGATTTTCCCGTCACCAAGATTGTACTCTGTTGTAGTTTTTGGTCGTTTCTTGTGTCTGCATTTTGGGCGGCACCGGTCCCAGAGCGTCATTCACGACGCTGGTCGGTATCGAGCCAGTACAAGTAGTCGTAGGCCCCGACGTGCGGGTGGATGGCGATCGGAGCACCGGTCTCCGGTTGGCGCGGCTGGTGGATTGACGAATTCGGCAGACCTGACCCGGGCCCAGGCCATGGGTGCGAGCCGCAGCTTCGCGTCTGTTCACTACTTGGGTGCCGGTCAGGTTGTCAGTAGATGGTAGGGTCGTGCCCGCATCGGTGCCGGTGGAGACCGGGAATCAGACGGTCGCGATGACGTTATCCGTCGCCGTCGTAGAGCGTATTAGTGGGGGGACGATGTTGTCGCTGGGCGTTCGGCAATGACAGGTAAGGTGGACGCTGGTCCGGTTTCCCGAGCGTCCAGCCGGGACTCACTCGTGATCGAAGGCGATCTGTCCAGTGATCTGGGGTACGTAGCCACGTCTCTCGCTCGTAGAGACGGTGCTGAGGGTCGGACGGCCAACGACTGCGGTTGGATCCGTCTCGAAAAACGGATGCTAGGTCACGGTGTAGCCCACCGTTTTGTAGTGGTGATGTGCGGTTGTAGGGCTGTCCGGTTGTTGGATTGAGCGTGGTAGGTGCGCCATCGTCGTCAAATATAATTGCGTGGTGCGTCCGGACAGGAACAGGGGCCGGGGATAGGTTCGCCATTCACAATGGCGGTTTGCAATGGTCCCTCAAGTGTTTTTGTTTTTTTTTTTCACCAAGCGGGCAAAGCGTGCCGGCTGGGACAATCTACAGTGCCGCACTTTCCATTTCGTGATGTCCGCGTTGTACCGGGGTTACGGTG
Source organism: Melastoma dodecandrum (assembly GCA_029817715.1). Classification (NCBI taxonomy): domain Eukaryota; kingdom Viridiplantae; phylum Streptophyta; class Magnoliopsida; order Myrtales; family Melastomataceae; genus Melastoma; species Melastoma dodecandrum. The sequence goes on along the minus strand of JARUPY010000594.1, from coordinate 60,997 downwards.
CGCCCGTCCATTGTTAGACGGCCAGTAGACGCGGCGGACTTCGTGTCGCTCGGCTGCAGCAGTCGAGTCAAGCCGGCCCGTTGACGTAGATGTACGCGGTGAGTGAGCATTGACCAGCGCCGTTAGTTTAGGCTACTGTTAACTTTCATAACCACTGGGGTCTCGCGTAAGTAGATGTCGGGGCATATGGCCAGTCGGCGGAGCTGAGGTCGCTTTCGCACTGACGCTGGTAACGGGATGCGTCAGCCCCGAAGACAGCGGCAGCCGTAGTCGGGCGCGGTCGGTCTGCCCCCAGCCCGCCAACGGTTCACAGGTGACAGGTCAGGAGGAGCCCAGGGATGTCGAGGTGGGGATGTCGTAGGTACGACACGCATTCTGGATCGTCTGCAGGGTCCGAGGAGGGACGGATGGGGTCCATCTGAGCTTTTACGTTACTGCATCCGCAATCCGGCCCGTTGGGTGTGATCGTAGGTGTAATTACCAAAGTTGCTTGACGTGTGTGGTTCCACATGCTAGTAAGGGACGGTGTTATTCGGATAATTTCCCGTCCCAATGATACGTCGTGACGAGTCCGAGCTGGTCCGTAAAAGTCGAGAGGCGTCCCCCCTGATAGGTATACGTCGCGACGCGGGGTTGTTACCCGCGTTTTCGTCGCTTCATTCCATGCCTCGTAGTCGATGGTTGTGACGTATGTGTTGGAGGCGTCGTAATGAATGTCGAGGGCGTTGCATCCGGCCGGCATCGGCGGGTTTGAGCAGTCCAACTCCATTCGGAGCGGGCGCGAGGCTTCTTCGTGACCTGGCCCATTTGGATCGGTATACGTAGTGTTGGAGTGGCTTTCGGATCCCTGGCTCGAGGACCGGGGCCCAAGACGGCGAGCTGCCGGAAGAGCGCCTTTCCACACGCTCTTTGAGGCCGTCGAGGACCCGTCAAGGTCATGTACTTTTCCACTTGCCGTGTCCGCCACGGTCAGCGTGCTTCCCGACGTCGCAGTGAAGGAGTCAGGAGTGGTGTACTGACCTGCCGGTGACTGCTGATGCCCGTTCCCCGCCTCGCGGAAGACAAGCGAGTCTCCTCCGGAGTTGACGAGGGAGATGGTCCGTCGACAGCGGTGGAGTCGATTACCTCTTGTGCGGTTGCGGCCGAAACCGTCGCTGAAGGATCCGTCGAACCCGATGCCAAAAACGCCGCCGGTAGCAGTGGCCGGCAGCCCGAATGTGCATGGACTACGAGTTACGGTCAGCGATCCAGTGGGCGTCTTGATATTGACATCCGTGGAGTTGAGCGCGAGTTCGCCGGTCCAGAGCGCGACCTGACCCTCGCCGGCTGTCGCCGTTGGAAACCCGGATCCAAAGGCTTGGGGGACACGAAGGATCGTTAGCGGAGATGCATTGTTGTCAGTCCGTGCAAAACACGGTTGACGTACCGCTGTAACTAAAACACAGCCGAAGTTCGATGAGCGTGGGCTTACGAAGATCCGTCCCGACGCCTGTGACCATGTGGCTTGGTTGGACCCAGGCATAGTTCGTAACCGTGACGGGCTCACTACCCGAGTTCCCCTGCTGAAGAGCACTACCCGGGAGGACGCAGCAGTCCTGCCAGGCGGATGTGCCGGCCGGTCGCCAGCTGAGAGTGGCGCTGCAGTGGATCCGCCTCGCGGTGCGGGACGCCGCCGACAGGGCGATGATGTCGGTGGTGGTGGTGCCCTCCGCTGGCGCGGTGAATCCTGCCGATCCGTAGCCGAAGCTGTAGGTGACCGGACTCCCCTGGGATGCACCGGCGGACGAATATGTCGTGCAGAGACCGAATGAGTCCCTCCACTGTTGGGCACAGAAACCGAGAACGATGCTCCGGCACCGGAACAGCGAAACGGAAAGTCGGGCTCGACTGCGAACCGCCGTCAACGGCGTAACACCGCCTGCATCCGCCCCCGAAGTACCGCCACCCCCGGGTACGGGTCTCACGGTGCAGGAGACGGATCCGCTCGGCGCACGCTCTGTCCGTCCAGAAGGACCCGTTGCCCGTACGGGCCAATTGATCAAGACTAGGAGACCGGCGGCGCGACTCGCCGCCACCGAGAACGGGTTGTGATTCAGGTAGGACCAGGCCGAGGTTCATGCCTCTGTTTACGTTGGACTGGGCATTTGCGGCTCGACATCGTAGTAGGTCCGAGGTATGTAGTGTTGTCCAGATGAGTGCGGTTAGAGATCGTGCAACGAGCCGGTTTTTTTGGGCGTTCGGCTAAGGGCGACCAGCTCCGGAGGTGTGATGGTCGCGACGCGCGTCGCAGTGGTTGGAGTCACGGACCGATTCCACACCTCGAAGGCGAAGCTTTCGCACAGGACTGCCCCATCAGGGTCGGAGGGGTTGAACGTAGCCGACAGGGTCGGCTTCGTCGTCGGCCACGTAGTCCGTGCCTCTGCGTACGTCGTCGCCTGAGGGAGGGTTGACGTTGTTGTAGTCGACCCGGTCCGGGGTAGTGGTCATAGTTGACGTCTCAGCACGGGCGATATGAAGTGCGGTGGCCGTCCGAGGAGTCGAAACGCTTCCAGCCAAGGGCTGTCCGGACTCAGCTGGCCCCAGCAACCTCGATCGACGTAGATGCTGCGCGTTCTGGTCCGCGAAGTACTGCGCCGCCTTCGTCGCAGTCGACCAGAGATACCAGTTCGCCGCCACACGACGACGAAGTAGCCCTTCGCACGTGGAGATTGAGCTTCTTCGTAGCTACGTCATTCAGCGACGGCTTGACCGCTGTTCCAAGTGTGGTGGTCGTCATGTTCGCGTCACCGGTGGCGTACACGTTCCATATTAGGACGCGGTGCAGTGTGTTGTAGGTAGTGGAAACTCCCACAGCTTCGAGCGTCGCGCATCGTCACGAGCGTGCCGTTGGACGTTCGTCCCAGAGAACCGGGGATGTTAGGAGCGCGCCTTCGGACGTGCCGCCGTTTGTTACGTGCCAACTTCGACGCTCGTTGCTTCGAGTACGTAGTAGAGTTCGTCGTCGCAGATAGTCACGACCGGACGGTACGTGTCGTCTGAATTCGGACCACCGACCCGGACACGGTGAACGGACGGGGTCCAACCGGTCACGGGTGGTATCTTCGTTCGAGGGTTCGCTCAAGAATGTTGCGCGCTCGGCGCGCATGTTCAGCTGCGTCGTGCTGCCGAGCCGTTTTTTTGAGCGGTCATGTCCGGATACCGTCGTGTTTAGGCTCGGAGTTGCCGGGGGACTGCAGGCGTTCGTCTGGCTGTACCCAACGTGGACAGGCCGGGCTGATCTGGCCCAACCAACGGTGCCCGCCCGGCGTTCTACTTCAACTGCATCCCCCGACGTCGGAATCCGCGGGTACGGGTCAGACACCGTTAACCCGCTGCCAGCGACGCTGACCGGCAAGGTCAGGGTACGCCGGGTCTGCCGGCGCCCCCTTTCTTGATGACGAACAGGGACTCCTCGACACGCCGTAGCGGGTCGCCCGCACAACGGAGGTCGGTTGTCTTCGCCGCAACGTCTCGGGTACGTCGCCGCGTAGTCTCCGCTGATCGTAGGCGTCGGGAGCTTCCCCCGCCCAGTTCCACCGCGTGCTTGCTCGGGACCAGGACGGATCCACCCGTGGCGGGCGTCGTCCCCGGCGTCGGTGGTTGTCGCCGGCCCGACAAGCGGTCACTTGGAGTCAGTGCCGACTTCGGGCCGCAGCGGACCCGTCGGCGCTTCCTCGTCAAGTCAAGGTTGAGGTTCGCGCCAGCCATACTTTGGCCGTGCTTGTCATTGACCCGGAGACGGGGCTCGCTGCGATCTCGCGGCGCATTATCGTGACCGTCAGATCGGGGTGGTTGATGGAAGACCTGCGTCGTCTCGGTTTCGATTTCCGAGAGCATCCTCTGACACCGCTGCCCGGACAACCGGGCATCTGGTCCTTGCCGAGGGACGGCAATCGGGTGCGACGAGCGGTTGCGGTCGAAGTAGCCGCTGGGGCGAACGGGGTTCGCGACGGAGCGGCGATCGCGGACTGTCGGTTGCCACCAGGGACGCCGCCAGGGACGACTGCGGTGGTTTGTCACTGCCGCGGCGATGACGGGGCAGGACCGCCCCCATGCGGAAGGGACGCGACGCTCCGCCATCGTACGCGTTCACCCGGCGATGTTCCACCTGAAAACCATTGCCTGAGCTCCTTCGCTACGGACGATGGAGCCCGAGGTGGCTCAACGTAAACGGAGCCATCGGCCAACGAATTTAACCAAACAGCGGGGGGTGATCGTGTCCGCGAGAGCACTTGCACTCCGCAAATCTGAACCGGATCTCAAACTCCCTGATGAACGTTGTGCTTTCGAGTGGCGACACATGATGCAGAACGGCTCTGTCTGGAAAGCATCCCCTCAAGGCTCAAGAAAGACCACTGATGTGGGTTTTCATCCCCGAACAAGCAGGACGGGCCCGTCCCTTCCGTCCTAGGACTCTCAAACAGTCGCGATAGCCGTGCGTCCAGGCCCATTACCTAGCGCAACGGCGCATCCAGATGCCCGCAGACTCGGCTCGCCGGCGCGTCCTCAAGCCGCCTTAACCAGCCGAGCAAGACTCCGGTGCTCTGTCGCCCTGCAGCGGACCCCCTCGTGCTAACCGGGACGTCGGGATGCCCGTGGTTTCTGGAGGTTTTTGATTCAAACGTGGTTGCCCGCCGACACGTTCCGGACCGCCGCAGGTCGTGCGGTTGCCGGACTGCGCGCCGGAGCTAATTGGTGCCTGAGCTGCCCGACCCTCGGCCAGCAGGGAAGGCGACCAGGCCTTTCTCGGTCCAATTGGTGACGCACGCGCCACAAGACGTCGTGTTGGCCTCGCGCCAGTCCAATGCGCGCCGCGCCAGACTTGAGCCCAAGAGGCGGAAATGGCGCGACGATAAGCTCGGCGCTGGTACACCGCGCGTATGTTGTCCCCGATGTTGCCGAAGCTCAGCGAACGTTCAGAACGGTAGATCTTGCCCGTTGTCGAGAGACGGAACGAAAACACGCTCTCGGCCTCGACCCGCAGCGGCGCGGAGGTGCATGATACCTCTGCCCCTGCTCGTCAAACGCGGGATCTCTGGCTGAGCGCAACAAACCATGCCCGCACGGCAACGGCCATGAATCCCCTGAATCATGAAGAGGATCGCGTTGCGCGGGCTGGGAATACGCAGCAAGGGCCCGGAGCCAGTGGCTCTGGGACCCTTGCTGCGCTGTGACTCAGGTGCGCGGCGGGCGTACGCCTCCTGGACGTTGCTCGGGATTTACGCGCCGCGGACCTCGACACCTCGAAGCCGTTCTTGGAGGGCCCAGTCGCGGACGTCCTTGAGGTCGGTCTCTCGGCGCTGGACCGAGGAGGAGATGCAGAAGTCGACCGGGATTTGCTCCGGCAGTTACACGGCGTCTGCCTGTGCGAGCAGATAGCGTTCACGTAGTGGGAAAGCACGAGGAAACGGAACCTCTGTCTGCGTGCACGGTGGAAAGGGGTCGCGATTCGTCGTAGGCTGACGCACGTTCGAGGGAGAAGTGCACCGACTCCCCCGCGCCGTCCTCGATGGGCTCGTTCGTCAGGTCGTCGACGAGCTGAACGATGTACTTCTGGGCCATCGCGGATGTTTCCCTTGAGGTTCGAGCGAATTGATTCTGTCAGGTGCAGTATGGCGAAACCCGTTTAGAAATTTGTGCAATTTCTACTGTCCATTTCGTGGTCGGTTCCCCGATCGGTTTCAGCGTCAACCAATGTTCGTCGTACTGGGTGATCGAGAACAGCGCGATTGACAGTCCCGACCGCGAGCCAGCCGTACTCCTTGTTCTCAGTGAAATACGATCCGCTGCAGCCCTCTTCGTACCCTGACGGCAATCTGACTGCCGAGTAGGGCCCTGCGGCGGTCCGCTGCCCCTCCGGGTAGATTCGCCTCCGGACGAACCAATTCTGCGCAGAGATGACGGGCCATCGTCTGTAAGGATGATGTTACGCGCCCGTCCATGGCTCGAGGTCGTGCGTGCTCGATTTTGTGCTCGCTGTTGCGCGCTACAGGCAAAGGCAAGGCAGTCACTCTCCCGCACCGAGCGGAACGCGAAAACTGCTTGGCGAAAAACAGCGGCAAAAGACTCTTCGCCAGCGAGCATCAGAACGTCTTGTCCGTGATAGCCGTATGTACTCAACCCACATGGTCATGCGATCGAGTGTCGCAGACGACCGAAGCGAGCCGGATCTCGGACGCCGTACTGAGCCAGGATTGACAACCATCGATTTGCGGCATCCCCTCGCGCAATTGGAAGACGTTTACATTTAGTTGCTCGCCCTAGAAAATACTCGCGGTTGCATTGTCTAGTGAAGCGGCAGACGAGTAGGCCAAGAACGGCGACCCGTTTGGACGCACTAAGTGCCACTGCAGCCCGCAGCCACAAGGTAATGTGTAAGCTCCGACGATTAGTACGCACTCTTCTGGGCCGTAGGGCGGGACGATGGAAAACGTTGGCGGCTACCCCCGCTCATACCATCGTTCGGCGCGTGTCAGGGCCTGTGTGAGAGGCCCCCTGACTCAAGACTGCTTCCGGAGACGTTTTCGGGGTAGACACACCAGTCGACTTGACCCATGCAACTTGAAGTTAGTCAAACGCTTTCACGTCTCGCGGTCGCCCCGAAGCCACTGCCAATCTTGCTTCGCGCCTTTGGTATATATTAGTCGGCAACACGACGATGTCGTTAGCGCTCATTGAGCTCGCATAGACCATCGTCGGTCATCCGAGCGGGAAGGTTTTCCTCGACAACGCGGTAGTAGTTGAAAAGTGATGACGGTCGCTCGCCCAAGCTGAAAGAGCTGAATGAGTTTGTTGAGCCAGCGCGCCGACGAGCAGGCCAGCTCATCGCTTCCTCCTCTGCGTCTTCGAGCGCCTCGGCGATCAGCCTACGACGACGCACAGAACTGCGCCTTGTTCGAAGATGCTTTCGCTTTCCTAATCATCGAAGGGCTGACGATTCGCCGAGCCATGACAGCCACGATTTCGAACGTGAGCCAGCCCGAATCGAACGTCGGCCGCCATTAGAACGATGGTCCGAGTCCCTTGAGTTTCTCAAGCACTACGCGTGCCCAACTCATCTGCTTAGCGGCATTACGGGAGTAGGCGGCTTTCGAGAATACCAGCGCCCTGAACCGTAGACGTCGCCCCTCACCGACCTCCGCGAGCTTCACGACATGCGGCATCACGTTTTCTCTACCTTCTTGTGCATCCAACGAGGGAGTACTCCCATTCATCGAGTGTCCACTTGCTTCGCGTCGGACAGATCATTCCGCGGGCAGCAGGCCGTCCCCTGATTTGCCCGCGTGGCAGCAGACGTTCGCTTCGCGGCAAGTGAGGTGCGCTGCATCGTCCACCGGCCGGTCCGGTGTTTAAGCGACGTTATTGGCTGCACTCAAGGTTCGAGCGCATGTCGGCCAAGGTCTCGTGGACCTCGCGGGAACTGCCGCCTGAACTCGGCTGGGATGCTTGTCGATGAGGTGACGGCGAACGGAGCTTCCGGCACTGCAGAGGACGAGCCTGACTCGCAACGGCTTGCCGCCCCGGCGTCCCGTGATGGAGATCGTCATCCACGGTTAGTGAGCGTCGTTCTGGTGACGAGACCGCAGTGCTCCTTTGCGAGTCAAATGCGTGCGGACAGGCGGCTGCGATGCCACTCAATGGACGCCCGCAGAGCTCGTTCTGTCGCAGCGTCCCTCCCCAAAGTTCGATCAACCGAGTCGCCAGTCAAGCAAAGTACAGGCCCCGGAGAGACCTCCGAGCCCGCGGCCGGTCCGCCTGCGGCGGTCGCAGCGCTTGCCGCTTCCGAACGGTGACTCACAGCGCGGCGCCTGACCGCGGCAGACTTTCTCGGCCTCGGCGAAGGTCAGCGTCGTTGTTGCTCCTCGTGACGAAGGGAGCGACGCCAATCCGCTCCCCGAGCTATGAAGGAGGTTGCGCGAGACGATGCAGCGCACGCGTTTAATCTTATGGTAACGGTGGGCTTTGGCAAGCGCTCCCGTGCCGCGACTTGCTGCACTACGCTCTGGTCACACGCGGTGTGTACACTGCTTAGCGTCCAGGGAACGAGAATGTGTGAGTCCTCAATGGTTTGCGCGGAACGCGGCTACGCGCAGGCTGAGGTCGTGTTGGAAGTTATTCTGGCGTGCTCAAATTGGGGCTGAAGGAGGCGCACCTGGTGATGCACCTCCGCGAATGTCGGGCGACCTGCTCACGCGAGCATGAGCGTCGCCGGCAGGGCGTAAACGGAGGCGCGGTGACGGCCGGACCTGAAGGAGTTTGGGTAGACGATGCCACTCGCCGTGCTTCGCTAAAGCAGCTTGGGCGCGATCTCGTCATCGGCGGCGTTCTCGCGTAACGGAAGAGCTGGAGCCTCTCAGTGCACGCGCTCCTACGGACCGAGCAGAGGTGCTGGTCAAGTTCCGAGTGCCGGCCAGGACGGATCGTCACAGCAGAGCAGTCGGCTACAGATCGGATCGACGGCCGTCGTGAAATATCTGTACGCCGGGGACCGCTCTCGACCCACCGACTCGCGGGAGGCGGAGGAACTCACCTCACGATTCGGGACGTGGGAAAAAGGTACTTCTCTCCGGCGGCGTCAACTCAAAGCAGTGGAGACTGTCGCCGCTAGCAAGGCCTAAGACACGCAGGGTCGGTTAGCGGTCGAAGCCGCAGCGAGTGGAATCGCCGCCCTGCATGAGTCGGGCCCTCATTCAGATGTGTGTGATGTCAGGCCCGACAACATCGCCATCACTTCAACCCAGCGGCGAGGCGAAGGTTGTCGACTTCGACAGTTGCGCCGCCCCCCCGAGCTGCTAGAAGAGCACGCAGAGCGCTCCTCCCACGCGCCCTACCGGACGCGACGCTGACGCCGTTGGCAGAACGTCTACGGCCATAGGCGTCATGTTGGACGAGATCGATGCCAAGTACTCGCGCCTCAGAGGACATCAATCCTGTACTACTAGTTGTCGTCCACCCGCCAGTTGACGTGGCATTTCCGAGCTAGCTCGCTCTAGCGCACCCCTCGGCGCGACCGACGGGCAACGTCTTCTTGCACAGCTACTAGCGCCCGCGTATCGGCAGGGAGACCGTTGCCGAGGCGTGGCGCGCTATCGACGTCGCTCGCTTTCGATCTCCTTCGCGCGAATTGAACCTTGCTTCGAATCGATCGCTTGATCTCCTTCTCGGATATCTCGTACCTTGGCTGAAACGGTACAGCCAAAGCTGCTCGAGCTGCGCTCGATCAGACACCCCGAGACAGCCGCATCGCTTGTCACGGGCAGGACGCGGCGCGCCTCCTCTGCTAGCACTTCTTTAATATTGACATTGGCGGGAAGCGTATGTTCATACTCAACGCTCAATGACAAGAGGGGACATGTGAAACGTGAATTTATAGATCCGCCCTCAGGGCGAGGATTGACGATAATTTCCGTACGCGTCTGGAGCAGCGCGCCGGGCATGAGCTTTGCTGAGGTCGATCCGGCGCCGGCCGAAAAAGAGTTGGACGGTATTCGATTCGAGTTACAGACCAACAAACTTCGTGTTGAGTTACTCAGCAAAGTCCGCTGCTTCTCAGTGAGGACGGTACTCGCCGGTTTGATGGGACCCGACGAGACCTCGCGGTTGTCCGCCGAACGAGAGTCGCGGACACACTGCGCGAATGGAAACTATTTATCTCGCCGTAGCCCCTGACCCATGGTCAGTTGGTGTATCCCGCCTTCCAGTTCGAACCAGGCCAGGCGGCCGCGCAGTTCGGGGGTCGTGCACGAGGTCCGGAAGCCTAAACGGAGAACGAAAGTCCCTGGAACCGTCCTTTCTTGGTGGCTCACGAAGCACTCGAAATTGCGAAGGCCGCAGTCCGAGCGAAGCTCTACCCGATCCACCGATGAGCAGGCTCGGAGCTTGCCAGTTGCACTAGGGTATTCGTTCGATTAGTGGCGCTTAATGACCATTTCTGGGCCCCTTCTGCGGCCAAATCCCTCCTTCCGCGTTGCGCTCGACGTCGATCAATCAGACGGAAGTACCTCGTACCAGACGATATATTGATTTCGCGCCTTCAGCCACCTTGCGGCTTATAGCGCGGAATCCTTCAACCCAAACTTGGCACCTGGTACCAGTGAGCGATCAGAACGTGAGAGGCGGACGCTTCGACGGAACTCCAAACGAATCCGTATACGTTCACCTACCCTCGCTCGGCCGCACAGTTGATATCCGCGATGTGGCGTTTTGGGAAGTGAATGCAGAACGAGTTGCGGCTTCGCATCGACCAATGACTCGACAGTACATTGCCCGGGCGCAGCTTGATTACCAGAGCTTTTTTGGGCGTACGTGCGCGTCTTGGCAAAACTCGAACTCGTTCGCACATGCGGAAATGGAAGACGGCTGGCTTCTTCGGGCAACCACCAAACACAATTTTCCTGCAGAGTAGCGATTCATTGCTGGTCGGCAGAGAGTGGGCGCAACTTCATCCGCGATGCCGTTCAGGAACGCGCAGGGCCTGATCTATCTTCCGCATCAAGCCGTTCGCTGGCGACAAGTATGGGCTCCTCGTCAAGTTCTTGCCTCTTCGGCGATAGGTGCCTGTCTCCCTCGCTCGTGGAAACGGACCAAATTATCCAGACAGTCTTTCTCCACCGAGGGACTCTTGCTCGTCCGGAAGTCACTCAAGGGCTCCAGCGTAGAGAGTAGGTCCGTTTAGGTCCCTGAAACCGAAACTCCAAATCGCTGGCCTTCGCAGTGCGACCTGACCACGTCACCAGGCCAACCGGGCACACGAAGCAGCCGCCGATGGGCACGCATCGTCAGCCGACTGTCGGTGCCTCACTAGTCGATATAGGCGCGGTGACTGTTGTTCTAGCGATCGTCTCTTCTGATCGGAATCGCATCGCGATGCCCTCGCTCGCAGTGGACCATCTACCTTTATGCACGCGACCAGCACCGAGCCACGCGATCGAGATCTGTGGCGGACCGGACAGCGACTCCCTTATCGAACGCGTGCTTGATGCCTGTCGAGTAGAACGATGCATGCCGTCAGGAGAGTTCTCGCGCGTGTATAGTCGCCGCTCCCCCAGCGGTCGACTTTGCTGCGCTTCTATCCACGCGTTCTGCTCGATGTCGGATCCGGCAACGAGGACATCGCGATGTGGGTGTGGAGCGGCAGGTGCATGACATGCTCGCCACGGCATCGCAGAACAGAATCCAATTCCGCTTCGGCAGGAATCATCGCCGCTTCAGCTGATGAGCTGTCAAGGGCGGGGAGACGTGAGTCGCATCGTTTGACGTCCACATGGTTCTCGGAAAGAAACTCCGCGTGCATCCCGTTGATGAGTCGTTCCGCGTGCCCGAGCTGCGGGTGCCAGCTCGTGCAACTTGGCAACCGGTTCGGCATCGGCGTACTTGGATCGGTGCCATGGTCGCGTCCGTCACCTTAGTCGTCCGGGTTGTATATCGCTAGGCACAGTCGAGCCGCTACCCGTACGCTCCCTCCCGTGGTCCCGCTGGCCGCCGAGCCCGTCCCGCTCCACGTACCCAACTGACCCCATCTGTCTGCCGCCCGATGGAAGTCGTCGAGGACAAACGAGGCGTAGTTATGTGGTCATGCGAGGTTATGGCTGCGACGGTATGAGCTAGAAACGCTCCTCGCCGACAAGAACGGATGCAGAGCTCGCTCACGGATCGATTCGATCGACGGCGCCGGCCCCACAACCCACGCCTTACTGCCGCTGATTGTGGCTGTCGGTCCAGAGAGTACGAGGAAACGCGCGCGGCGGTTCCATGCAATGGCAGTGTCGCGTAGCACCCTGCACGGTCGCATTGCTCGTAATCGACCCAAACCTTCACCATCACTCGGCTCTCCCCTCGTCACAGGCTCGCCACCCAGCTCTCGACGTCGCTCAACGAGCGCGAGGCACCTGTTCGCGGGCCTCGGCCTCGCGGATGAACGGCCGGCGCATCGTTCCCCTCCGCGTACGCCCGATTCGTGAACCTCAGCCCGCTTCCTTAGAACACGTGTTCGACACCCCCCACCTCTGAGGACAATCGCTTCGACTTCTGGACTTGCGTGGGCGTTTTAAATGACAAGGATATGAACGTGATTCTATGGTATAGATCAAATCGCATGACGTAGGGCGCCAACCTCGCAGTGCCTCATTCTTGATGATCCTTCGGACATCGACACTGCTCGCTTTTGACGCCTGTCGCCGGAACGATCGTTGTGAAGCGGTGTTGAATCCAGAATCTCGCGAACCAATCGCTCTGGGTTTATCGGGCACCTGGGGCTAGACACGGCAAGACGTCCAGCTATTGCGACTGATAAATGCGCATGCTCAAAGACAACTGGGAGGGGGGGGGGGGGACCCCACCTTTCTACCATCGTGGTCGGAAACCGATACCTGGAGATACGACCCGCAGCTCGGCAATCATAGAGTCCCTAATCGGGGAGATTTCTTGCCCGCGATCGAGACTAGCGCTGCCCGCTCAGGTCCCCGGGTCGAAGGCCATGGAGGCAATAAAGAAGCTTGCAATACAAGAATCGACTGGGGCAAGGACTCTTCAATCTGCCGCAAAACTCCGCCATAACGGTCTCGCTACCCAACCTCATAAGAGTTATTCGAGCTCGTATTACGCCCGTACGATGGACGTGTGCTTAAAGCCACAACCCATCACTGACATGGGAGTGTTTCGACATGAGTTTGCGCGTTTGCTTGGGTCCGACGACCTCAAGCACATCTTCGAAACGTTTGTCGTCCTGGTTGACGACACATTTGACACGGTGCCTAACGAACACCGTTGTCAGAGACCGCTCAGAGGACAATCAGGCTTGTCCTCGACAGTACCCCAAACGATGTCACATTCGTCATCGTCCGCTGACGAGGGACCGTGTCGCTGAGGCTTATAAGCGACCCGATACGTCGGGGACGGACGGACCGGCGAGGACTCCCCCAGCTCGTACTATACTTGCACAAGATTGTGCAGCACGTCCGTGCCAATACCCGTCGCTCAGCGACTTCGAAACGGAGGGCGTACCTCGTATTGGCTCTTCGTGTGCGGCCGACCGACTGGTGGAACCAAGGGCGTGGTTCTTGCAGATCGTTCGAGGCAGTTGGCGAGGCGCGCAGGAAACGGGACGCCGCTCGAAGACCGTGAGGGCTGTTGACAGCAGGTATGCGTTTCTCGTCGACCTGCGTACACGAGGCGACGCGTATGTCGATGTGCCGATCGTACACACGAGAAGAACGTAAGGGCAACCCGCGCAGCATCAAGCATGCTTCGCGAAACGAACTGACTGTGCCGTCTCGGCATCGCAGAGCGCCGGACGATCAAGCATCGTCGCCGCGCAACGATCCAGCCAAGCTCATGGTGCTTCGAGGGATAATAGTACTACGAGGACGACTTCAAGATCGTTGACCGATGGGTTGCAGCGAACAGTCGCCTCCGGAAATGCTACCACCTCGTAGAAAGCTTGAGCGGATGGCGGGTACCCCGAACGAGGGGGACACGGGACGAGCCAGCAACCGATGTTCTTGGTCACTCCCGAAACCGGAAAAGCACGCCGAAGACGACGCGTACAAGGGATGCAGCTATAAGGGCTACAGCGAACTCGACGACAAAAGCTCCTTTTCTGTCCTGACGGGACTCATCAGATGGGCTCGCACATTCGCCACCCCGGCTTGCAGATAAGGAACATCGCGTGCATACCTAGTGCTCGGTGTTCGCCGAGTCGTTCAAGAAACGTAGTTCTGGCTCCGGAAGGCTCTGCATGTGGCGATCCGAGATCTCTGCGACGATTGCTTGTTCGCGGTCGGTCGCCGACAAACCGCCGGGTTACGAGAACGCGAGGCTGCAGACACTTCTCAGCCATCAGCAAAGCAACTCGCCTTGCGGTGTTACAAATCGCTGGGGGTCATCATCGACGAAACCACGTCGTCAAAAGGCGGGCGTCACCGGCTCTCTTCAGCCCTCGTGCGCAATCGCCCCGACACCGTTGATGCGGTCGTCGCCGCGCTCAGGCGCATCCCCGCTGCCGACATGAACGTGGGCGCCTTGGTGTCGCTCAAGGGAACTAGACACCGCGAGCCGTGGATCGTGCAGACAGCGCAATGGCGGATGCAGAGCGGAAAGACCGTGATCGTCGAGGCGATCAAGATGGCCCGCGAGGGCGACTTGAAACATGGGCACTAGTTGTCGTCCTACAAGGGGTCGTCGTGCTTTTCTCAGTCAAGGTCTCGCGCGATCTGAGGGGACCTGTCTCGTTAGATCAGTGGTCAGAAAGGAACCACGACAAGGACCAGTCGGACTCCCCTCCCCGACTCCAGTTCATCGCCCCTGCCCTCCGTATTCCATTGTTCTCCAGAGGAGATGGACGCTGGGCTCTGGCGGCGCTGGCGGATTCTATGGACGCACAGGAGGCGGTGGAAGCTCAGGGCCAGAGCGCCCCCCGGCGAAGCGCTAACGCGCCTACGCCGGCAACCGCCGGTTCGCGCAGCCACGCGTCGCGGGGGAGTTGCGGACGCGGTGACCGCCGAGGACCTTGAGCGCGAGGGGATCGACTACGACAAGCTCGGCCCGCGATGTCGGAGTCGCGCCGTGATTGGACTGCGCGCAACTCCTTGAAGTCGTTTGGCGACTGAGAGCAGTCGAGTAGAGAGATCCCGAACGAGGAACTACGCGATGAAGATCGCAGGGCCGGCTTATGGGACTGGATGCTCGTAACACCGATCAGAACCCGGAGGATTCCGGGTCACGGCCTCCGGTTCGCGGATCAACTCCATCGGACTGATCGTCGCGCGAGGTGTTCTTGTCCGAAGCGGGTGAGCTTCGCCTACCGCGAGGGTCTGACTCACGACGAGTTCGTTCACACGGATGTCTCCGAGGTGATCTCTGGAGTTATGTCCTAGGCCACCCCGCCGAAGCAGACCTGCACAAGCGAGCCCCGTCACAGAGGAGACGTCGAGAAGGACATCGGAGAATGCGGCTGCGCTACCTCCGGCTGGATTTGCTGTACCCGAAGGACCAAGGGTAGGCGTTCGCATTGTGGCAGTTTCGATTCTATGTGAGTCCAAGACCCGACGACGCCACTTCTTAGTGACGTAGTATCTGACATTCTTTTGGTCACGGGCCGGGACGACTACGTGGTTCACCTCCCCCCAAAATGTCGGACCCCTCCTCAGGGTCGTTAGGGGCAGGTCAACGTGCGGAAACATCGATTCTCGTCCGGATCGCAATAGGCTGTACTCGCTGCAGAGATCGAGTCCGCATCTCGCTCCGGTTCACTATACGTGGTGGAACTCGCCCGCGACCTTCAGCTTGACTATCGACCCCGCGTCTTGGATCCCGAGGGTTTGGGATGAAGTCCGCTCCCGCCTCGAGATTCCTCCTTCGGCTTCCTCACTGCGCGACGATTGGCACCCTAGCCTTTACACTTCCACGAGTGCTGCGCCAGAGGCTGCTGAGTGCGGTCGGGAATTGTGTTGAGGCACGAGTAGTTTCTCCTCAGCGCGCGTGGGGCCGACTCGGCAAACTGGTTGTTCGCTGCTGTCTGCGCTTGACCTAGCAGACCTTGGACAGAAGCAGGTGCTCGTGTCCCACTGGTCGGCCGCGCCGGTCTACGCCCCCGTTCAAACACGTTGATGTCGGCGCAGAAATCAGTCGACTCGGCTCCTGGATCGCAGGCATGACCACCGTCAATGGTCCACCATGCCGCGGCGACTCGACGTTCGCCATCCGGCAGCGCGTATGGGCAGGAGAACTCGACCCGTTCCACGTCTCTTCTCTTCATTCGCCTCTCGGGGCTGGCCGTTGCAAATCGATATCAACCGGAAATCCCTCTGTGGGTTCCTGTAATCGGATACGCGTCGATCAACCCTCCGCTATAAAAGAGACGACGCCGGCTCAGCCTGTCCACACAAAAACAACAACTCAAATCCAAAGGCCTTCCAAAGACCTCTTGTGGTCCGCTCCTTGCCGCACGTCGGGCGACGCTACTACGTTTTTGTCATATCAGTTTGCTGACATGACACAAAGGGCGAGATGTTCGACACGACGTGCGCTCGGCAGTCGGCGTTTCACGATAGCTTCAACGTTTTTTGAGCTCAACAAAAATCGTTGTTCGCACACTGGGCGCGCGGGTCGTTTGGGCTCCCCCCGACACCATCTTAGTGGCGGAGTGTGCTTTTGGATGCGTGCTGCGACGGGATTCATTCCACGCAGCCGGCGTCCATGATGTGACGCCTTACCTGCTATCCAGCTGACGACGCACAGCGGGCGTGCACTTGGAAGAGAAAGTCCGTGATCCCTGCGATGCGCGACTTTCCTAGCCTCACGGTTCGGCGCTTCTGACCATGCCCCCGTCTCCAAGATACAATGCAACCTTGACGCTTGTCGACGTCGAGGCCCTGGTCAACCGTGGACGGGACTGAGCTCCGAGGGCTTCTCGTTGTGAGGGTGCCGCCACCACTCGATGTGCTACGCCTCAAACCTCTTCTCCGAGACATCGCGATGCGGAGGGACCTACGCAGAACTAGGGCGCTGTGATTCCGTCCTTGGGATGACTGAGGTCACTCGCTGAGTACGCCGTCCTGTCAAGCGGGCGGAAAGGACGTCCGGGCGATTTGAGGAGTCGGCGTGGCATCCCGGATTGGTTCCGGGCACAGAAAGGGCTTCTCGAATCAGACACGCTTCGCGGAAAGATCTCGATTCGGCATACACCCGTTGTCGGCGGTGGTTGCGGCTCGACGCGAGCAGTCGGTGATGCCTATGCGACAGCAGGTGGCAGACACTGCTCGGCGGATCTTTGAAGTACTGGTCGAGCACCCCCGTACTCGACGAGCGTTTCACAGTGCCGGTGCACCCAACTCCAGATTCTTCGGCTGCTATCACGACGTGCCCGTCACAGGTGTAGTGCCTGCATTGGTGGACCGGATCACCAGGCCTGAAAGACGAGGTCGGTCCGTCTTGGGTGCTACTTTACCGTTCCTCCGGCGCTCTCTTCAAACAACGACTGTGCTCTCTCGCCTACCCCTCGAGCTAGGCCTCCCTGCTGGAAACGGGGACCCATCAGTTCGGCGAGACGGTACGGGGTTTCAGAGCCCCGCAGACTCCGGGAAACATCGGCCGACAGGTGGAAAGCATAGCTCGCGGCACTCCACGCTCAGCAGGCGACGCCATATTACGGAATCAGTCGGCACTGGCTGAATCTGGCGGAAAATAGCTCGGAGCTCAACACAAGTCGACAGGTATCTATCCGAAGGTGTTAGGCATAGAGAAACTTTCCGGTACTGCAACCAGTTCGACACCAAGCATGACCCCGTCAACAGATACTAGCCCGCCATTGAGGATGAATGTATCGAGGATCTACGCGAACGGTTGCACTGCGTCGCCAGCGGGCCTTCGTTGATTGGCGCCAGCCCCTAGTTCGGCTCTTGAGTGGTTCAAGTTTGGGGTTCCGCTCAACTGATCGTCAACCTCTCGATATCGCTTTGGTCCACGAAATTCCCTGTTAGCTGACGGTAGCCAGTCACAAATTCGAAAACGCTGCGCAGCGTGATCGTTAGGCGCGTCGGCGAGCGCGGTCATGGGCGGCAGCTGTCGTAGGGAATGGCAAGGTATACGGCTCCTCGTCGAGGAAGACCCTGCTGTGCCGCGGAATCTGCGTGTTTGGTGCCGGAAAGTGGCGCGGGACTTCGTTCATCTCTATAACGGATCGGCAAACGTCCCCGGACTAGGACGGAGGCTCTTCCCCATCGGGAGCGATTCTTCTGACATCAACTTGTTCGAAGAGTTGATGGCGCTTTCAACTGATGTTTAGGGTGCTCCGGCGCCTGCTTCTGCGAATGACGTTTGCTGCCTTCGCGGGTGGGTCAAAGTGTGGAGCTCCACGACCGAGCACTTCAGTCGGGCAGTCCTGGCGGATCTGTGGGAGCACGACGGCATTCACCAACTATCAATCCGGTACAACAACGGCACAACGGCCGAGAAACGACTACAAAGTCTCCTGCTTCGAACATGTTCAATCAAACGCAATCGAGCTCTCGGACCGCGCAAAGCCCGCAAGGTTTGGGTTGTTTGATCAACAAGAAACTATCCGCCCCTTTGTTCTAACGCGATGAGCGGTTGGGTAGTGAGGCGTAAGGACCCATATCGCGGAGGGCCTCCCGTGTGATGCTCGTACTTGTGGCTACGCGGCTGCGGCGGCGAGCTATGACGGGCAGCTCGACTTCCAGGCAGCCCGCTCTGTGACCGGGTGGCCAATGACCGGGAGCAAGGAAGCCCGAAAGCATCTGCGAAATTGTGCCACAGGAGCGGCAGTTGTATATCGACACCTTGAAACCGTTCGCTCTGCAGCTGCAGCATGCGAGGAAGCGTCAACCGTGGAAGGTGCGAGGTGCAGTTCACCGAGCAGCACGCCTACGGTTAAGGTGTTTGCCCGCGGCGCGAGGCGCCACTTAAAAACCCGAATCTCGGCGGGCGAGCACCAGAAACGCGCGTCATCGCTTGATTGCGGCCCTTTTTCTAGACAGCCGAACAGTCTCAGCCTCGAGTCTCCCCCCGGCAAAACGCCAATCCATCCCCCTCGATTAACTCCCACGATGCGGCGGACGGGACTGCTGCAGGTCCCCTTGGTCCACTGCCGGTCTTGCCGCTAGCAAACTCTGTTTCCGCCAGGGAGATTGCCCAGCATCCGCTCTTGCGAGATCTCTGAGGGGAGACAGTTACCTACAATCGAAAGTACGCAGTGCAGTAGCCATCGGCGCAGCCCGTGCACTTGACGATGTAGGGTCTCGCTCTTCACAGCTCAGTCAATCGTCCCGTGCTCATCGCCCCTCAAGACGACGTAAAAACTTGGTTTCCACTTGCTACTGCCTAGGTGTGGCGGCCAAGGAGGCCCGCTACTCCCGTGGTACTACTAATATATCTCCCTGCGTTGCCCTGACAGGAGTATTCATATTCCGATGCGAACGCCTCGGATCTTCGGAGGAACTCGCATTCAGCTGGAGTTTACCACGCTTGCGGATCATCTTGAGCGTTCGCTTGCATTCCTATATATATAATGGGTTGACCGATATTGAACTTGACCGGAATTCAACGGTTCATCTCGCCCTCTTTTGCGACACGGCGCGTTGAGCGAGACCGCGGCGAAGATCGTCATGGGGCTCCTCTTTCTGATAATCGGGGCGTGGCTGTAGCTTTCGTTCCTGCCGCTAGGGAGCAAAACCCTCTGTAACGCGGCCTATGCTGGTTCTCGGGTTCCTCTACTCAGGAGGGCAACGCACCGACCAAAACGAGTGGTTCGCTCGGACTTGAGATCGACTGGCCGCTCAACCGGGTCCCGCACTGCCACGTACCTTGCAACGGGTATTGCTGTCAACCGGGCCTTGACCAAGTCCCCCCTACTGAATCACTACCTGCGATGCTGCTCGCGCTCTGGGTGTGGTTTTGTCGGAGCGACGAAGGACCTCAGCGACCTGAAAGGGGACGCCGCGCTCGGTAGCGAGACGGTCGCTGCCCGTGCGGGTCGGTTAATTTATGGCACATGCCCGGCGAATCATCTCGTTGCGGGCTTTCCGCCTCTAGGCCCTCGTGGCGAACCACCCCTGGCCATGCTTTCACGTTCGTCAGCCCAGCACTGTTTGCAGACTATCCCGGCTTGCCGGTCGGGGTCACTGGGCGACCTGCTACATCACAAGTGGGATGGACAGGGGCTCGCCAGGGCGGCGCAGTGTTCGTCGGCCCTACCGAGCATTCCATGGCGAATCCAGTTTCCCTCCTCAACGACGGCAGATCACGATCGTAGCCGTCAACCCCCCTGGCCTCGGTTAGGGTTCCCAGGATGGTGGAGTTAGCGCAGCTGAGAGCAAGGACCGGCCCGCTGAAGCGATCTCGCTCGTCGGGCCATTGAGAGCGTGACGGCGCGACTTCGTAACGAGAAGGTAACGAACTCGCACATTGACCCCCGGAACGTTAGTCGCGATGTCGTTGGCCAGGTCAGGTTGATTGTGAGTCAGGTTCCTCGCGCCTGATCAATCGGACGCGCGACGAAAAACGCCGGGTCCTCTCATCGCGCCCATTCAGTGGGAGGAAAGGCGGGGACCCGCGCCGCCACCGAAATCCATCCTTCGGGCATCGCTCCGAGCCAGCGACCGAAAAAATAAAAATTCTGCTTCGTAAGGAAATTTACACCCGCTACTACCTAGCATCTTGCTCCGAGCATCGGACGGCCAACCACAGCCGGTCGCGCATGTGCAGTAGCGACTGCCAGGAGGGTGGGGTGAGCGACAGCTAGTGCTGTCCGCAGCGACAGGCTATGTGGATCAATTACTTTCTCGGTTGCACAGCGTTCATCAGCAGGAGCGGCGAGCAGTTCGCGGCACAGTTGCACGATCGGCACAGCTCAGTCGATCGCCGTTTCAGCCCCTACAGCGCCTGCAATATGAAAACGTCCCAACTGCGGAAATCAGACTCATATTTGAGCGAAAGCACTCACGGAAGTGCGCGCCGTTGCCCTTAACACTGCGTGAGCACGTTGGTCGACCAGAGACTCGACGAAGACACTGGCCGGCTTCGTTGGCAACCTCGGGCCGATGCCCCCACCGGCGAATTCTTGATCACAGCAGTGGCGGGCACTATCCGACATTCTTTCTCTCAGATGCGTCAGGAGGAATCTTTTTCCTCATTATTAGGGAGGTTTGCTGCTCAAATGCGAATCAAGCACGCCTCACGCCACAAATGTCACGATAAGGGATTTCAAAACTGGAAGCCAACTTCACTCACCGGTTCGCAATTAGCGGGATAACGGCCAGGGCTACGAACCCTGCCGCGGCCCATTATATCACGGATGGGTCTCCTTATCTGCCGTGAGCGCGGCCGCAGTCGATCGGCGCGGAGCTCGAGTGATCCGTTCCGGGCTTTAACCTACGGCACAACTTGCTGGTTGCCTTACGGTTGGCGATGTGAGGCCTCCCTTATCCGGCCCAGCCCCACTCTTGTCCTGTATTGACGGACCAACGAGCTTGTTCCGCCAAGGCCTCTTTGATGCGCTGCTTCGCGTCCTCCGTTTATTCAACAATCGTCGCTAATGGGCGCCACCAGCGCGGACTAATGGCATAACTCTCAGCCCAGTCCCGTTTCGCCCCGACGACCCGCTCATTCTCGGTGACGCCGAGCTCGGCGTGCGATCCAGCAGAGCAGACGATCCCGCGCCGTTGTGTACGAGTTTGTGTTGCCCCGGGGGTGACGATCGTTATTCTAACGGTTGTATTCTAGGGACGATTGCATATCTATGCGCCGGCAACTTCTCCAATGCTGGCGCATCGGACTTCGTGAGTAAGTCCGGTCGGACCGGTCGAATTCTTGTCGGATCCGCGTGCGCGAAGCCATCCTCACAGGCCCAACGGTTCCGGACCATTGCAGCGGAGGGCAGAGCAGGCTCTTCTGAACGCAGCGGGAACTCGATGGTAACTTCGACTCGTTAGCAGGGAGCCGCATATCCAACCGCGAAGTTGCGTTATTCAAGCCTGTGTCGATCAGCGAGGCGAACCGTTGAAGCGGCATATCGCTTACACGTTTTCGCGAAGGCTCCGGGGCAGTCTCGACGCAACTCGAATGGCCGTATACCAATTGCTAGCGAGGCTCGGCTTACTCGATTGATTTCGGTAGGGTCGCGAACCTCGTTGCTTCCTCTTTTGAAGGTGACAGAGTGCTTCGAACCGTCTCCGGACCACTGAAGGGGCGCGACGAACTGGGTGGCGGTTTCGACACAGCTCGCCCGCAATGTAAGAGTAGCGCTTCTCGGAGCGTTGTACTCGGGAGAGCGCAGGCGATTGGCGCAAATGGGGCGGCAATGCGCTCTCTGCTCCAGGGCTTGGCACGGCTGCCTGGCATCTCCGCCCTCCAATGCGACCGAGTGCGTATCCCCATCAGAGTTGAGGCAGAGTGAAAACGATGAAGCCACCATTAGACAGGAAAAAGCGAGTTCCGCTATCGGTCCGCGCGAGAGGCCGGCGCGGCGGGCGACAACCGATCAGATCGCCATGGTGTCCACGTTGAATGGCTGGAAAGCAAGCCTATGGAACAGTAACCATTTCCGGCAAGCGCTGTCGTGACGACGAACGCGCTGACGCAGCGGCGATCCATGTGGTGCGCCGCTGCTCCTCAAAAGTTCCGACCCGGCCAGCCAAGGTATGGTCGTGGCTTGCAGAGCGGAAGACTAGGGACCGTCGTTAGGCTTCGGCCTGCTGGCTGGCGCAGCGAGCGAGTACGGAGAACCTTCACGAGGCGGCGGCGAGCTGTACATGGATCTACCTGCTCGAGAACTTCTACGGGTCCGGCGCTGGACAGATTGCTCCTCGATGCGCTCGATGATCCCCCTGTCCGACAAGCCTCTGGGTCGCGCCGGCGGCAAATGGACGCGCGCAATGCATCTTTCTACCGCAGACAAAACGGCTTCGTCACCTGACGGAGGAGCACGAAGGTCCGATCTACGACCTGAACGATCTCCGTAGAGCTGCGGATTGAGGCGCAGTACCGAACGGCAGGCAGAGCGTATGGTCCGGTTCGTACATCCTTCGAACCACTCGCGGCTCCGACCCAACTCGACCCGCACAAGCGCGTGACGCCCCGCGTACCGTCCAAACGTCGCGAGTTTCGCTGCCGGGTTGAACGCCGGCCGACGACTTCGACTTCATCACCAGAAGAGCGGAGAGATCAATATGGAGACCATTTCGTCAGTCGGCTCAGAACGCACACGCCGATCATCGAGGGAGGTCGAGGCGTTCAGTGTTTCGTTCTCCTCCAGTCGGAACTGCTGATACGCTACCGAATCAGAGAGGAGCGGTGGCGGGCCGAGCATGGTCCGCCACGCCCTTGGTCGTAGGAAAGAGCGACCAATGACCCTCCGCACCAAAGCAAATGTCCCGCTCATTCTAAGGCCACGCGTCGCAGGCGTTCAGGAAGCCGCTGGCTTCTAGAGGACCTATTTTCACATCATCGACGTCAATTCGCAGTTTGCAAGCAAGACAGGCGCATGCCATTGCCCGTCTGGCCATGGCGGGAATCGAAATCGGACCAGCTCGACTTCAATTCGACCGCGCCTTGACCCTTCCACGCAGGCCGGTCGGCGAGGGGAGATCGCATAGGCGCGTTTGGACGCCGCGTAGGGGCTCGTTATCAGGCGAGGACGTGGGGGAATCCGCCACGAGGTCGCGGACCTCTGATGTCGACTGAAACATCCTGACGCTTGTTTTGCAACTCACAATGCGCCGGTCTCCGGTATCTACCAGGCAACCTGCTGGGACTATCCCGGCATCGACTACGCGCAAGCAGCCGGACGGCTTCCGAGAAGACGTCGAAGCGATGAAGAAGTACGGGGAGGACGAACCCGACACTTTGCGTTACCTCTCCCGGACGACGGGCGCATTAGTTTCCTTGCCGCACGTTAGAGACTTGTGGGGACTCGAACCAGAACCCACCACGGAATCGTCGCTTGCCTCGGCCAGCGAGCTTTCAGAGGCTGCGCGCTCACCTTTGTGGCGGGTGTTGGCGGCCTCACTTGTCGCGACGGGATCAATTCCTTTGAAGCGCCGGGCCGGCAAACCATTGCTGCTCAGCACGGCGCCGTCCGGGGGCTCAAGGCACCCCGCCGAAGCGTACGTCTACTTCTCCGCGCCAGTGGACGGAGCACAGCCTGGTCTGTACCACGTCAATTTCGGCGCCGGATACCTGGAATACATGCAGGAACCAGACGATGACCTTGCCCACAAGGTCGACCTGCGCTCCGCTGAAGCCGTAGTGATCCTGACTTGTCACTTTGAACGCAATATGTACCGCTACCGCGAGCCGCTGACGTATCGCTCAGTGCATATGGACATCGGTCACATAATCGCGAATCTGGAAATTCAGCCTCGGCGGAGGCCCGCGCAACGCAGGTATTCCTCGACGGAGACGCTGAAGAGATCGAGCGTCACCTACAAATTTCCGGATACGAAGAGGGCTATATGGAACACGTGGTTATCTCCGGAAGCGCATCGGCATGAGCGACACGTTGACCGATGTCGTCCCTGCCCTGCCAGCCTCATGGCCCCGGCTCCCCCGGATAGCCGTGCGCCTGACGACACCCCGGACCAAGCACTCAGGGACGCCCTAACGATCATTGCCACGGACCGCTCGCCTCTCGATGAGAAGGACGCGGTGGAAGCGACGGCAGAACGGCCGCCGTTCGCCATTGGTGGGAGCGCCGCTGGCATCCGAGCCTTGAGGCCTATCACGCGGCACGAGCGGCGGTGTCGTCGCGTGACCGTGCTGAGCGAGTGCGTGGCGCGCCACCGCTGTTACCACCAGCTCGCCCCCTTCCGATCTCGAGCGGACCTATCGCGAACTCGCCGATCGTCCGAACGGGTCGTGCATTCTCCGGCGCCGCGGCGGACGCTGCGGCACTCCTCAATGCGCTCTCTCAACCAGGAACACGTCAGGAGACCGCTCGGCAGTCGCCGCCGCGGGCCCTGCACTTGCTTGCGTATCGCGTCGACGGTCCTGAATCCTGGCTCATACAGAATCGACGACGGCAAGCTCGTCCCGAATGTGGCGGGGCAGTTCAACGACACCATGGAGAGCGTGTTCTTCGGCATGCCAGTCACCCGTCGGGGCCGTCGCGACACTCGCGCTCGTTGCCGACTGGAACGATCTGCTTGCAGCTGACGGCACGGATGACAACCTCCTTCGCGAGGTCTATCTGGCCGCTGTGATCGAGATGCAGTATCTCGTGCTCGCACTCGGGCGCCTGGGCCTCAGCGGGCCTGACCACGCCCTCCCACAAGGACTCGGTCCTGGGGGATCTTCTCGGTCTCCGCAGTCCTCAGCAATGTTCGATTTATACATTTACATTGGGACATCGATCTCACCGTGGCCATCAGATGCTCGAGGAAGGGTTCAAAGTGAATAGCGCCGAATCCAGCCTCCGCCTGCAGCGCAGCTGGACACTGCGCTTCACCGAGCGAAGTCCGGAACTTGTATCGGCCGTCTACAATCGACGTTTCGCATTCAAGCTCGCTGACGCGAATACAGCTCGCGCCCTCGTCTCAGCGCTCCACAAAGGAGTGCCGGCTGAGTCCGCGGCGCAGGTCGCCGCTGGCATCATTGGCTGCTCCGTGTGGGCGAGGCGGGGCTGATGATGGACACGCTTATTCAGGCTGGTGCGCTCATAGTCAACGACAGCACGCGGTTTTCGTTCCATCCCCTTGGACGGCGACCACGATGCCCTGTGACGACCGACAGACCCGATATCTCGATATGTTCGAAACCGACGACCGCACAGGACGGGACTTCAACGCGACCCTTCAGGATATCTTTCCGTCCTCCTAGTTGGCGTTGGTGGCATTCGGGTCTTGGGCGGCGCTAGGGGTGCGGCCCGGCTCGGAATACGCCGTCTCATCCTGGTAGACAATGACTTCTGTCGGAATTGAGCAACCTCCCGCGGCAGGCGTCCTCTACTCGCGCGAAGCATATTGGGGTTTCCAAAGGTAGAGGCCGCTCGAGACAGACTAGCTTAGGCGTCGACCCGCGCGTCCGCATCGAGTCGTCATCAGCGATGGATCTCCGGCCCCGGGCGACCTTATCGACCTTCTCGACGACGTCGATTCTCGTTCCTGAAAACCCTTTCGCCTACCGTCGCTGAGGACACACGCAGGCAACCGCGCTGGCGATCTTCGCGGGCCTGCCTCGACAACCGTAACCCCGTCTCTCAACTTCGGCGGCCTGATTAGTCCCGATCACAGTGCCATTCGAGACGGCCTGTTTCTACTTTGTGTTCGCCGGGAGGGCGTCGATTCGGCTGGCTTGTGGACCACAATCCGGCAATTGTCCGGGACAAGGTACAGCCCGCGCTGGGACCCCCCGCTGGTCCACACTGTAATGACCGCCTACGCTCTGTGGGAGACCGTCCGGTTATCTATCGGCGATTGACCGAGCCGCCACCCTGGACGGGATGCTCCAGTCTCGCACGTTGACGCATTAAGTGAAAGGGCGCTTCACACCAGTTGCACGTGACCCAGAATGCCCCGAATGCGGTACCGACTCCCCTCGCATGCGCCAAATGCACGCTGCCACTAATTCGCGGCCTCGGCTTTCTTGATGTCGGTTGAGACATACCCTAAACTCGTCCAGCACCGCTCTCCAGGGAATTGTGCGGCGACTCGTCGGAATTAGCCTGTCTGGCCAACAATCCGCGGCTGTTGCTTGTTGGCCTGTTTGGAGGTGTTGCGAGTTTCATCGGCGTACGCGTTCCTGACGCTTTGGATACTCACGGTGGTGCACCTCCCGTTTACGGGCGATTGGTGCGACACTGGGCGTTATCGGCGGTGACGTCCGCTGCGGCTGGATACCTAGCAGCGGTCTGGCGATCGACCGAACAACGCCGACCGCAGTTGCTTCTAGGCCTTCGACTCGGCAGCCCTCTGTGCTTGCCTTCTGCTGGGCCACGGTAGCGCGAATCTGTCACCGCCACCGCTCTAGCCAGTCGGTCTGATCACGATGAGCGAGTCGTGCGGCTGGTGGAGCAGGCGGTCGGGCTTCGGTACCTTTCGGGAAACGTCGAGGCAGGCGGCGTTCGGTGCCCTCCGCCCGTTGACGCAAAAACGCGGGACTTCATCCTGGGGCCTGGACTAGCGGGGGGCAACCTCTCTTCAGTGGGCTGGCGAGCGGTCTTTCTTGGTTCTGCCGGCGCATCCGTATTTGGTCTATGTGCTGACGGGACTCCTCGCCCGTGGCGAGTACGGACAACGCCAAGCCCAGCGGCCAGCTGTTGGGCATGGCACTGTTGATTTCCAAATACCGCAGACGCACATTCAACGGCGAATGGCAGGCGCAATAGCAATGATCGGTATCACTCATTGCCAGCGGCCTGGGTCTTGTGTGCTACTTTTTCTCGTTCGAAGTATTGTTGCCCATCTCTGCAACACAGACATTCGAACCTGCCTGCGCCATTGTGGGGTTATACTCGTGGCCGCTCAATCCGATTATTGTTATCGCTCTACAAGTTCGCGTGTCCCGGATATTGCACGGCGGTGGGACGAGCGAAAATTCGGTGCGTGGCAGGTCACACTGCTTCTCGCTATTCCATATTTTGCATCTTCTATTACCCGTCCTGCCGGCTGCCGGCGTTCTTTTTGATGGCATGAGTCCCGATATTTCATCGGCGAATTACTCTGGGGGCCGTCGTGGTGAAGCACTTTTCGTCAAGTTAGTTTCTAAGTCGCGGCATGGTAAGCTCGGGACGGCACTGGGCTCCTACCGTCTGGTAGTTCTCAAAAGCGTTCGCGGTGACCATCTGCAGGGCTGCTAGCAGTATTTTGGAGTCGATCCAGAAACGGCACTTGGCTTATCATCTGTGGCCGTCAGCCTCGTCGCCGCAATCATTTTACGCCCTACTCCTAGGTCGGCACAGCGCTAACGCGGGAGCAGCCCTAAGCTCCACCGCGGATTTCGCGAGATGACCCGATCAGAACGCCGTCGAGGGGAGACGGGCCAAACGTTGCTACCTTCGCTCGAATGTGCGGGGAAATATGGACACCGATAACGATCGAAGATGTAAGCGAACAACGCTTACCTGAAGCAATCCTGACACTGGGTCCCGCTGCGACTCCGTTACTTCCCACGTTACGACATTCCGCTTTCCGAGCCCGCCGCCGAAAGTGGTCCGAGCGCAACTTCGAAATTGCGTTCCGTCTGCAGGCGACTCTGGAGAATAAACGAGCCGCGTCGGGCCAATGCCGAAGCCCGCCACGGACGCAGTCGCCGCTCTGGCTGCCGCGGATTCGCTTTGAGAAAGGTACAGACTGCGTTTAGCCGCGGTGCTGGACGCTGTTGCAAACGATTCGGGACTTCGAGGAGTCGTCGCTGCATTTGGGGGCTCTGCTTTGCTTGCACCCGAACATCGCTGGGAAGTCGCCGACCGGGGGTTCACGAACCCAGGGCCGAGAAGTTCCCATCAGAACGGGGGCTTGGCGCGATCCTCCGCCGTCGACACTGAATCGGGCTCCGTTCGCGGCCCGCGCAGTAACTTATCCTCGCCCTATTGATCTGCGGGTCGCGGCTCTTAATGGCCCGATTTCCCAAGCGAAGACGCGCTTAGTAGTCATCGGAGCGATGACGGGCGCGATTCAATGATTAGCGACCGCGGGCGGTTTCTGCCTGCCGGGTGGGGTTTCGGCGACCAGCCAGTTATGCAGGCTATCCCCCTAAGCACCACAGTAGCACCTCTATGCCTGCACCGTACTCGTCCGGCGGGAACCGATAAGGAGCCACGGTGACGTCAAACTGGAGCCCGGCAATATACGCCAAAGGTCCTCGGGTCCGAGGCTTTTTTTTCACGGCCGTCGCTCGCGGGCCTACGGGTTCGCGTCCCCCTCGAGGCACTTGGCGGTCCGACCGAGATACGACCACCTTGACAACGTCGAGGAAATATTCTCCTCGATCACCACTTTCTGGTGGAGGGACGCTCGACGTTCCCGCCGTGGCTCCGCGATACCATCAATTGGCTACCGCCTATTGTTCCTCGCCCCAACAGGCGGAGCCTATGACGGGGATTCACAGACGAGCGAGAGCTCAGGGCGGGGTTCGCGAGGGACGCTGTAGAACGAAGTATCTGGAGTCCGACGGGCCGCCAGAGCCACCGATACGCTCGAGCGATCGGTTTCGCCCCATTGAGATTCCTATGAGTCGAGCTTTTCACGGGTGACTAAACTACTCACCGACCGTCACGCACTCAACACGAATAGGACGTATCGCACAGCAAGTAGTCGGATTCGCCGCTCTGCTATGTTGGCCCATACAGCCTGGGTCCCCGAGATCGTACATTCGGCGTATGGCGGCTGACACATTCGGGGTTAATTCGACTTTGACATCGACAGTGCAAACGGTCGGGCGCATGCGCGAGGTTAGAGACATGTGCGCCAACCGAGCTCACGCAGGTGACCGTAATGCTTGACGTTGATTGGGACGATCCATACACATGGCGTTATCGTCACGAGAAGACTTACTTCAGTTGTTACGTCGACGCCGGGCAAATCTTCAGGCCGGATTATTCACGCCTCGCGGCGACACAACTTTTGCGGTCTGTTCCGCGGTAGTATCCATTGACGCCGGACTTTCCAGTTGCCTGTCCGACTCGGATGCGTTTGCACCCGATTGCAACTATTACCTTGATCTTGACGGCCGGCGTTCTAAATCAACAGGTGATGTGGATGACTAACACTTATCGGCCTGAAACTGACTTAATGACGTCGCGGTTTGACCACATCCATGAAGGCCGCTTACAACGAGCAGTGGGAGCGTTTGAGAAGCTTGACCCCTAACGGGCACGCTACAGCAGCTGGCAATCCATTAACGAAGTTCCACGCGTTCTAAAGCGCTTTGGGTGTAGACGCAACCGGGCCGGTCGTGAGGGTGTACGGGTGGTTCAATTCAGGTCGACCGCCAGTTAACCGGACAAGAGTTTCGACACTCGAGCCACGCATTTCTGTCGTGGCCATACGGACAGCGCGGAATTCAGTGCTGCGCGGTCGCACGCTACCGAGAACGGGACGGCCTTTTGGGGGAGGACCTTCGTCACGCCCTACAAGGGCACGCACGCAGTGCGGGGCGAGTACGTCAGCTAACCCTCATTGAGCGGGCATATCGGGGCCGCCTACGCATTGTCGCCACACGCCCGCCAGCGACGAGAGCTGCCGCTGATCTGATCTGGGACGCACGGGTGTGGGACTCGACTTCTATCTTGTCGACGGGCGCTCGATCGCAGTCAATGCGCTCGGATCTCTTATGAACCTCAAGTGTTCGTTCTATTCAGTCCGTTGCGATGGCATTCTGAAATGTACTGCCGCGTGCAGGCGCGACTCAGGCTGAACTTTGGAACGCCGAGTTGTCAGTGCCTGGCAAGGCGATGGCTTACGAAGTTTTGGAGTCCATTTCCGTTTGAAACTCATCGACACGTTCGGGAAAGTCATGCGAAGAGACGTTTCAGTGAGGAGTTCGCCCGCGTGCCCGGTCGTGGTTCGCGTCATCAATCAAGGCAGTGGGGCGATAGCTCTCAGTCCAACGTGGAGACCGTTTTGGCTAACCTTGCAAGCCTGGGTTGCGCGCAAGCTTGTCGCTGAGATCGGGCGAAGTCCTCGCGGGCTGCAGGCGCGCACGAGTTATCCGCTTGTTCTGGGAGGGGGCTGCGGACATGAACATCACTATGGAACTCGGCCCTTCGCCGCAGCCGCGGCTCCGGAACTCGTTTGGGTGCCGCCCGTCCCGAACGATGGGGCAGTGCGATTGGTCAGGCCGCAATGCACCACGCCGTACGGACGGGATCTTGGGCCATCGACTGGAGCGTTTACTCGGGCCTCTGCGCGTAGAAGAACATGATCCGACAATGTCATTTGAGGGATGGCAGGCTAATCTCGCTTCCGTGGAGAAACTAGCGCAGTGGATTAAGTAGCAGCGGGGAGCCCGTTAGTTTATCTCGAGGGGAACGCAGAACTCGGCAACGCGCACTGGGACACCGCTCAGTTTTTGCTGATCCCCCGTGTTGCGGGAATTAGTCTAGGCTGAATTGACTCAAGCGTCGCGAGGGGTCTACCGCCCAGTAGCGCAGATATGCAAGGCCGATAGCGCGAGCGATGTATTCGAGCCGGGTTGGCAGGACCCTTACATGGTTTTCGGAGCAAAAGCGCTTCGGCCGAACTGGAAAAGGCTCGTATCCCCCGCCGTTGGCACATGTGGAGTGGTTTTCCTCGCGAGGGCAGGCAATCACGCGAAATGACAGCCCTAAGGTCCATGCACTGCTTGAAGAGTTTCGACGTCTTTACGGCGTGCCGCTTCTCTGCACTAGGAGCGCTAATCTTCCGGGATAAACCGGCTTCTTCCCGTCGCTCGCCGCCGCTCTGAGTTGGGACCGACTCAGACATGCATGGAGCGACAACGTTCTCTACCTGCGCTGAGGAGGTTGGCGCGGCGAGTAAAACGTGACCTTGGTCCGAAGAGAGAACCTGGGTTCCGCTCAGAACAGTGCTTACAACCCGACCTCTGGCCGGGGCCTGACCAGAGCCGCGTCACGGGGGGTTGGTATATTGGCCCAAGTCGGCGGGTGGGCGGGGGCCATTTATTCTTAGTTGCGTGCAACTCGCAAGTGTCACTACCGCTCGTGAGCACGACGGGTTGCAAGGCACATAGGCAGATGTCACGACGAGCGAGAAAAACTGGAGGTTTTGTTATTGTCGAGGTCGCCAGGGAAGTCCGACCCATCACCGAGGCGTCCATTGGAAACGGGCTGGCTTTGCAAGTTAATCCCTTCAGGATATGTCGGGAAGAGGCGCGCCCGTCAACCGCGTTTTAGGACTGAAGAGGGAGTACAACAAAGCGATCCTCGACTCGTGCAAGGCCGAGGAAATCGAGGTGATTGCAATTACCGATCACTGGTTGCATCGACTCCGCCGAGCAGTTGATGGAGGACGACTGCTGCACGCAATATAGTTGCCCTTCCCGGCTTCGAAGCTCACTCGGCGGAAGGATTTCACCTGCTAGTCCTATTAGCAGAGGGCACGAAGGTGCTCAATTCATGAATGCCGCGATCGGCCAAAAATAGTGGCGGCGACCCCGAGGCGAGTCGAGTGCAAAATTGGTGCGGGCCTACAAGGACATCATGAGCGTCATGACGCCAAGTTAGGCGCCCTGGTATATCACCCGCGCACGCTAATGTCGGCAATTCCGGCCTATTGGTCAGCCGCGCCGGGGCGCCATCTTGGTGGAGAAAATTCACCACCCTCATCTTTCACGAGAGTGGCTATTAGCCCGGTGACGCCCGACGCCCCGACGGAAAGGATATTTTCAAGCGGCGCAAGCCATTCTTGACCGCGAACATCCGTTGGCGAAGTTGTTCGCCGACGACATTTCTCCACCCCTCCGCTCTATCTGACGAGGCGGGACGTTTTTGGTTTAAAATGAGCGAACCGAGTCTCGCGAGCCTGAAGCACGCGGCGTGCATATCCCAGTTACAAGCGTGCGGACCCAAGATCTTAAGGCGGACCCGCGCCCTCTTCTGAGAGGCATCTCATGGGAAGGCGGGTTTTTGGACGGCGTCAGAATTGCGTTCGGGTATGATTTGACGAATCTCATTGGGTGCAGAGGAAAAGGCAAGGTCACGGTGATACGAAAAGTCTGCGCTACGCGTTGGACGTCTAGGCCCCTCGGGGAGAACGCACTCAAGGACCATGACAGGGAGTCGATCGTGCCGTCCTCGGCTCCGGTCGCACCATCCGGCTTTCCGTCGGACGCCGTGAGTACCCACACCCGGTACCTACACAATCGAGAGCACTGTCTTTGGACCTCCCGTAGTGGTCGATCCAAGCCGAACTGAACACAGTTGCGTCCAGATAAAGACGTAAAGGGCCGACGTGGACATCTACGGCCAGCATGAGCTGACAGAGTTGGCGCAGTCAGTCCTGCTCGGTCGCGTCGATGATCGAGCAGGTTCTCGAAGCCGACGACCTCACGGGCGAGCCGGGATGGATCGTCCGACGGCTCACCGAGAACCGTCAAAGCATCGCTAAGGGGGAAACGCGCGTGAAGGTCCTTGAGGAGGAAAACGGCTGACATCTTCGAAGACTGAACGCCCAAGTAGGACGCTTTCGCGACACTCATGTAGAGGCAAGGACTCGAAGAACTAAAGCGACTCAAGTGGATGAGGCGGTTTTTCGAGAAGCCGAGGACCGCCTCGCCGAAGCTAAGCGGCGGATCGAGGATTTCGCCGCGAACGAAATAGGCCCGACACGAGAGTAACATAGAATTAATCGAGGGATCCGCCACAAGAAGAACTGCTGGTTAAAGCAGAAGGCGCGCCAAAAGAGCTTGCTCGAGCTGTACGCGACGCCCTCAATAAGCTCGATCGCGAAAGTGACCCGAGGCGTTCAAGGAACTTGGTGAGACGATGAGCGCGTGTGGACGGCGGCGAAGTAGATCAGAAGGAGCTCAACACGACGCCGTGTTGCGTGAGCTCACGGAGGAAGGCGCCGATCCCGACAAGTACCTTGTTACCGTCGAGAATCTTGAGCGGTTGCGCATCAAGGAAAAAGTTTCTCCCCGTCGCGGTTAAGAAGGTTTCCGACCTCGCTCGCGACCGCGCGTCGCTCATCAGCGAACTCACACTTGCTGGACAATGCAATCAATCGTGATTATTCGGTCATGGTCCGAGATGCAAACAAAGCCTCCAGTGCTGGCGATTGCAGAATCCAGATTGTGCAGGCCAGACGCTGGGACGACGTGTTCAAGCTGATTAAACACACATTCCGGGAGGAAAAGACGCAGCTTGTTGCTGCCGTGTCAGCCGATGGATTCTCGATACCCGAAATTCGTTGCCTTGCCGCGTTCGCGAGGGCTCAGAAGGCACTTGAGTCACGCTATTTCGTCCAAAGGCGCGCATGCTGCCGCGCTACTCAAGATGGGAGGTCGAGCCATTTCTTCGTAAGCTTGGAAGTAGCCTCCGTATCGCAGCAAGCCGCGACGTGTCGCTTGACAGCTCAGTTGGCCAAGGTGCTAACGTCTTTGGCGAAAGCTCGGAACAGCTGTCGTAAGGACAGCGCGCGAACCCGCACCTCCTACTTCGCTGCTCCTCGGGGCAGATCGTCGAGTCCTCTTGTGATTGACCAGGCCGGAAGACGAACCCTCGATAACCGCTTCGTTTTTTCGGGAGATCGTGCAAACGCTACACGCGCCGCCTAAAGGGCAAGCGTCAGGTTCATAGCAAGCACGCAACAATGCAAATAACCCGGTCCTGCGAGATGCATGCCGAGCTTGCGTGTGATGGCGGTGCTCGAACGGAGACCGACACGCATGCATGGATCGCAGAGAACGGCGGAGGGCTCTCTAGTACAATCCCGTTGTGGCTGAAGTTTGCCGAAGACCTGCTTGAGGGCGGCCGTTGAGGCATTTAGTGACAGGCGTCAACCTGTACGGGTTCTGGAGCGGAGCCAGCCCCTCGCCTTCCGCAACCCAAGAACCACCTCGGCCGCCGAGATCTCCTCGTCGCTTACGTGGCGTGAGTTTCCAGAGTTGTTCGGGACGGTCGAGCCGAAGGCGCAGTGGGAGGGTGCACCGCTTCTACCGGCCCAGCGAGGATCCTACGGGACGACGAGGTCCTCTCGAGCACATCACAGGCATCATGCTCACTGACCCCGGACACTCGTTCACACGTGTCGTGCATAGCACTACTACTAGCATCATGCAGGACGTGTTCTCTTCGGGCGGTCACGGACATGGGTTGGCCTCACGAGAACTGGGAGGCGCTTCGTCCACCGAGCTTTCCGCACCGGACGCGTCCAAAGTGCCGGAGAGCGGGACGAAAAGCGAAGGCGTCCGGCAAGCAGCGCAACATCAGACTCGGTCGATCGCGAGTCCGTGAACCCCAAGAACATCTGACGTCCGGAAAGCTCGTGGCGGGCGTTCGAGCACGCTGGCTGCACGCGGAGAACAAAAGAAGTCGGCACCCAAGAAGGCCGCCTAGGTCAGCAGGCCACGGCGGCGCAAGAGCGTTTCGGATCGTTGCTTCGGAATCGCGCCCTACCGAGGTTGTCAATCTTGTTCGGGCTGTGCCCCTCGGCGTGGAGCGCGAGAAGCGCTGGGTCGACCTCCGGCTGCAGCATCGTCGGCCGAAGTGAGACGCCACGGTCACTTCAGGTGCTCAGCAACCACTGCCCCTATTCGAATGCGGGTACTTGTATGGCGAGCGCGTACACGCTGAGGCCGGCGGCATAGTCGGCCACGAGTTGGTCGATGCCGGCTCGATCTAGACGCCGCTGCCGGCCAGGGAGTGCCACCATTCAGCCCCAACATCGGCAGCCGGCAGCCCACGGAGTCTCCGCCGCTCAGTGCACCAGCTGTCGCAAGCTCTCCAGAGGTCGCGAAACGGTTCGCGAGCGCCTTCGCTTCGGTTGCATCAAATATTGCTCTCTTGCACCCCGAGCCTGACAAGATCACGCCCAGGGTTTGCACTCGCCCGGAACCATCGCTGGTCGCGCTTGAACAACTGACTCAAGCTGCAATCCGCGGTGAGAGCTGGGCGCTCCCGTTAGGGCGGAGCCATTCGTGTTCGCCATGCGTTCAGCAATCGCCCGACCCGCAGCGATGCCCATCACTCGCCGCCTGGACTGCGCCCTGCGCCAACCCTGCACCGTCCTCCTACGACGGAAGACGCCCTCCCGCCGAAGCTCTCACTTTCTTGCGTGAGAGCCACCTGCACCCACACGAACTCCAATCTCTGGAACCAATCCACGATCATTGAACTGGCAATACGTCAATTGAGGTCTAATGGCCTGCGGTTTTGACGCGATTGCGCTCATTCACGCTCTCGAACCCCTTGACCAACGCCGCATGCTTGGCAACATCGAAGAGCAAGTGCCACCTCGTGAGAGGGTGGAGATCCTTCACTGATGGCGCGAACGGCACAATCACGCTCGAGTTCGGCCCATGAGCTTGCGGAGATTCGCCGGTTGAACAAAATTCCCGATATTGCTGAACCCCCTGGTCGCCCTCCCAACCGCTCTTCGGTACGAGTGAGCGAAGACTTCGATTGCTTTACCCAGCCTCAATTTGAGTGTGGACGCCAAAGTTTTCCGTGACAAAGGAGGTCTCTCAGAAGGTAGGGCGATCGCGCGGTCTCGTGCCGTCGAATCGGTTGATTTAGCGGAGCACCGTAAACCAGCTTGCGATATCGGGGTGAACTTTACGCGTCCCCCGTTGGAGCCACCTACAGAAGCAGAAAGTCTTAACTTTTCTGCTGTCCAACTAGCTGCGAGATCTTCAGGTTCAGGGTTGTGTGCTCGGTGGCCGATAGCTTCAAATAGCATATCGTCGCAGGCATCTCGACGCGTACTCCTACAGACGGTGTCGGTTTGCTGAGCGCGACAAACCCGAGACCAGCCACGATTGCCTCGGGAGGGTGTCCGAATCCACGTCCGGCCGGACGCGAGTACTAGACGTGGGACGCCCTTAGCTCGCTGAGAGTCTTGTCACGCCCCTGTGCGTAACCGACTATGAACGGGACCCCGTCAATTGCGCACCGACTAGGACTTCGGACTTCCGTTGACGAGCTCCGTCTGAGAGACGAGCTGAGCATGAGCCAGACGTTCATACCCATGGCAGACAAGGATACTCTCGACCCACCCACATCGAACCGGATATGTGCGAACTGAGCAGGCCCGCCGAATTGGTCGAAGGCCAGCTCGCTGGCCAAGGAAGAGCTGCGTCACGAGTGAGCCCAGCCATCCGCTGAAATCAAATCTCGAGGTATGCGACGCAAAGATCATCCGACCGGTCTTGGAAGAGATCAATAAACCGCCGCCCCGAAGGGAGACCCGCTCAAGTTTTCACTTCCGTCGCCGTTAGTGCATACTACCGCCGAAGCCGCTCACGACGTTGCAGATTCCCGCCACAGCCCATTGCAAGCGGCTTGCCATTGATCGACTGGACAAAGGTCGGCGGTTGAAGGAGGTGGCCGGCTTCAAGCACTATCACTCGAGAATTCTGGCTCGCAAGGCGAATGATCTCAAGCGCCGCAGCCAACCCACCAGGGCCAAGCCTCCGATAACCGCGGCATCGTAGATCATTGAGGGATTACAACCATCGGCTGCAATGGGTCCGCCTTCCAGATACCGCAGTCAAGAAATCGCGATCGCTGCTTACAGCACCGGCCAGCTGCGCTTCATCCGCGTTCACCCAGCTTCTGGATCCTCTTTCTTTTTCTCCGTTCGCCAAGGTCCGTGGCCATCTTTAGGAAGATCCACGGTTTTTTCGGCGACGTTGACAAAGCAGCGACAACACCCTACATTTCCATGACACCGCCGAGAGCTTCAGGGAAGCGCCGTACGAGCTGATCGCGTAAAGGAGCGTTGTCTACCAACTTCTCGCCGGAAATCACCAGGCGGCCGAATGAGCTGGGTGTCGGCGAAGCGTCGAAGCGACTACTAGCCGCAAGCCCTGGATGAGACGCGGGTCTATTCCGGGCATGTCTCCGCGTTGGATAATCTTGCGTTCGATCATTCTTCGTGCCACCTCGCACCCGATCATACGACTGAACTCGATCGGCCGACGACCAGAGTCCCTTTGCCTGATTTGAGCCCAAAAACAAACCCCGACTGCCCACAACGACATCAGGGTTCAAATCCTCGATCGCGTCTAACAAGTACCAGGCAGGGCAGGGGGGCCTGAGATCGACCCAACTGAGCCGGCCATCTCGGCTTTGCACCAGAAAACAGTTTTCGTTTCGGCCGATCAAGGGAAGAGGGACATAGCTGGTCTTCGATGCGTGGACGGGCTTTGGGAGGTCCGCAACTCCTACCCCGATAGGCGCTGCGCAAGAATTCCATCGTGCTCCGCGCACGTTCGAGTAGGGTCACTATAATTCAGCGAAAACCCGCACTGGCCGCCTCCTTGCGCTATGGCCCAACAGCTTCGATAGTCCACATCAGTTTATCCGTCCACGAACACCGCCGCGGCGTGGGCATCGAAATCTAGATGCGAGGCGAAATCCGCGTCCTTCAGCTCGCTCTCCACTTGAAATGTTGGACCACGCCGGGGTGGCTGAAAGAAGACAGGAGTTCCCACAGTTTCTCGTTGCGTGGCAAATCGCGCGTTGTCACTGCTTGTGAACTCTAGAAATGTCATCCAAGTTGACGGATCGCCCTTTGCCAAGTCCCGCATCGAACTCGCTTGTCGCTCGCCAAATAAGAAGGTCGAGAATAGGGACTGGCATCTGATAGGCGTTTCCCGGCGACAGAAGCTGAGTAGGTATATGCCTAGCGAACCTATTCGGGTTCAGTAAAGACCGCCGCTCAGTGAATCAACTTTGTGCCGTCCGTAGATTGCCGAGAATTGCTCGCCGTTCAGTTTGACTGAGGTCAAAGATGTTGTCGCGCGGGCTTGCGACAAATGGGCAGCGATTGAAAAGTTGCGAACGTAATCGCGCGAAACTTGCCGTCTCGCCGGGGCCCCAACATAGTCCTCGACGATCTCTATCAACCTCTGTTTGCCGATGCGCGACCGTGTGGCCGGAAGGAATGACACTGGCGAAGTCGAAGGAGTTGCGCAGAGACTGGTCAGGCACGCCGTAGACCCGTGCGCGTTTACGATCCCGGGTGTCCAGAGAGCCCAACGGTCCGCTGGCGGGTGAGCTGCGAAATAAGTCGAAATGCGCTCGCTGCTCGTTACGGAAGCTGGATACGGCGGGACTTGAATGAACTCGTCCCGGACGACATAGTCGCTGACGGTACGGAAACCGATTCCGAGGTCGAGAAAGCTGTCGCAAGTGTGCGCACCGGCGTATCCCGCAGCGTCCTCGGCGCCTCGGACTATCACAGAGAGGCTCGCATAGGCGAAGGTTTGTGGGGTCGCCAGAATCGCGGCTTCGTAAACGCCCGAAGCACTGCTGGAGAGTCTGCGCGAACCGCTATCGGATCCGCCATCTCCCGATCTAGAAAACTGACAGTAGATCGGACGAGCCGCGAGCATCCAACGAAGGAGCTCTTTCAAGCCGTTTCTTGCGCCGCGCACTACGTACCGCTCGGGCAAGCGCGGCGACCGTTTGCCTTCCTACCTTGGCGATCAATTCTTCTTCGAACTCAACATCTCCCTCTGAGCGTTCTTACGATCATCAGAAGCGCGAGTCGCGTATAGAAGAGAGTTAGCGGGACAACCTTCGACGCCCTGCTTCGCGAGCTGGATCTCAGCCTAGGACCCCATCGACCCACTCGCTCTCAACCAAAGACCCACACCTCATCGGATCAATCGGCTCACCCACCAGGGTGGTTGGCCTGCGCGTACCAAATCTACGCTTCACCGGTCGTCTAGAAAAATAGCCGAAAGACTCGGAAGGGATGTAGAGGCACGGCGCCGCTGCGTATCGACGAACTCGCCAGACCGCAATCCCTACAATAGAAATACATCTTGACTGAGCGGTGTACAACCCAACGGACAATCATGACTCTATCTTGCATTACCCTTCTAATTTGAACGATTGGCGCCGATAAGTCAACATGTTCAGTTCATGACATCGCATCCATCCTGCGGTACGCATGGGTCAGACACGATGCCAGCTACTACAATCGGGCCGCCGGCCCTCCAGGCTCCCGTCAACAGGCGAATGAGACCCACGGGCGTCTCAAGGCCGTGGAGCGACCGGACGCTGCAAAACCTTGACCTGCTCGTTCCGTTTACCCCCGGCAAGTTGAGGCGTGCCCCACCGCTATCTTCTTCATCAGCGCGTAACACTACTTGGCATCTCGTCGAGAGTCCCAATGCAAACGCGGTGCGGAATTTAACCTATTGCAGAGTGGCATGTAGGGTTCACCTCCTGATGCGCGGATTTCATGGTTCATGTAGCGTCAACGGCTGCCAGTCAATCCGATCGACCCTCGCCTGCGGGTATACGGCACCGACGCCATTGACCACGTCAACGTTTGTACGCAGTGGCCGTGGATTACCTCGGTGGCCTGGCCCTTCAACGCGGCGTAGTCACTTCACTCTGAGGCGCGGCACGGGGAGGTTCACGATGATGGTGCGCTGGTCAGAGGGGGGGTCAGCATTTTTCGTGCTCCTGGATCGTCGGTGGAGCAGTTAGAGGAACCAGGACGAGTCGCGCTCATCGGCCGCGAAGAACCCCTCGAAGAAGGAGCGTGTGCTCAAACTAGCGCCGGGTGGCCTAACTCGGCGCAGCGGACGCGCTCGGTCGACGGCAGTGAGCTCCAAGCAGCTGCACCTGCTGGTACGCATGCGCGAGCCGCACGAACCGTCCTACAGGGACGGATTCGCCGGCGATCTGGCTTCCAGTACCCGCGTTCCAACTGCTGGTTGAAGTGGTTGCGCGTGATGCCCGCTTGGTGGGCCAGGCCCTCCTCCCTGCCGTCAGGCTAGGCAGCGAGGCGTCTGCGCTTGCAGCTCCAGCCCGAACTCTCGTGCGATACGCCTCCCACGGAGGGTCGTCCGAGGCAGGGCGGCACAATCCCCCCACGCGTCCCCGGGCGTCAGGATCTTTCCTCAGCCAGATATATCTGGCATCCGTGGTGAGGAGGCCCCCCCGGAAGTTTCTGGTCCGGCGTCGCTTCGGTTCGGAGCCTGCTCGGGGTTTAGTTTTTTCTCCGGCCGGCGACCGAGGACGAGAGGGAGGCAGGAGCATTCGAGCAATGAGCGGTAGGGACTTCACGGGAGCGCTGAGCGCGGTTTTACGCCGGGCGCGGGAGCCCTGACCCGGTTCTTCCGGACACCTTGATCTGGCGCGAGATGATCGCGTTAGAGGAGTCGCGCGGATAGGGTCATGCCTGCGGTGTCGGGCGACCGTTCCAGAGGTTAGCGGGTCCAGGCCTCGTGGATGAGGTTGCGGGTGGATGATGATCGCGTTCGCGAGTAGCGATGAAAACGCGCGCGATCGCGCGGGTTCGTCGATTCGTGTGCAGATCTGGAGGTTTTCCGGAAACCTGTAGGGAGTAGCGATTGGTTGGTGCCATGAGTTTCGGTCCCGCTCGACCGGCCATCCCCTGGCCGGCCTGGAGCGGGGTGCCTTTCTGTTGCTCGATCTCCCAGTCGCAGCCGAGGGTATTTCGCGGAGGCGGCGGGTCCTTCTGGCCGGAGTCGTAGCCCGGCGTCGAGATGCACAGGTGATCTGCTCGGGGAGCCGGAACCCGAACCGGCTCAGGGTCTCGAGCGTGGGCTCGAGGCAGAGGGCGGAGTCGGGGCGGTTTACGCACGCCGGCGATCACGACGCCGAGTGGGATCCCGTGTCCGCACGTCGATCAGCAGCGACCGTTTCGTGCCCTTGTATGTTGCCGCGATCTCACCGGTGACGGGCCAGAGCGGCCTTCGCCTCCGCAGGGGTGCTTTCACGATGCAGCCGTTCGACGGCGAGGGTTCGACAGGGTCGAGGTAGCCGATCATCCGGTCGTAGGCCTCGAGCGCGTGCTGCTGCCAGGGTCGTCCAAAGATTTTAGCGGCTTTCCACTCGTCGACGTCGAGGTCCCGCAGCGTCGTCGCTGAGCAGGTGTGTGTCAGCGATCCGGGCGTTTTTATGCGAGCCAACCGAAAGAACGAGGATGTCGACGAGTTTGTCGAACACGATCCGGTCCGGCACGCGTAGTCGGTGGCAGCCGAGCGGGTAGACGGTCGAATGACTGGAGGGAAATAGCAACTGCAGAGAACTCCGCACAGATCGAGGCTCGAATCACCCGAAGATGAGATCGCAGGGCACGAGGACTCCGGCAGCAGTTTTGACTTCACACCTCTGCGGCTACCGGCCTCGTGCCCGTCCCACCGTCACCACGCCGCGAACCAATCGGACTCCCACCTATCCGCGCGACCTCTTAGGCGATCTCCACGAGGTGCTGCTCTGGCTTCATCCGGAACGCTCCCCGTGATGCCCAGTTCGTCGTTGGCGTGCTCGCGCCGCGCGATGAGTGACCAGCCGCCTGTGCCGCGCATGAGGCCTGGTGCGTAGCGCGCAGCGGTCTGGAATTGCTCGTCCTCGAAGCGCGCCACTGTGTTGCGGAGCAGCCGATCGATCGGCGCCGGTTCATGGCTGTCGGCGTCATCTAGGTCTATGAGGCTGGACGCCCGACGGAGGGCTGGCGTCGCGAGTATGCGAAGGGCACCGGCACCGGCTGAGTGCACGCGCCGGATGTCTTCGAGGAGCTCCTCGTACGTCGGTGCAGCGATTTTGCCCGCCATGTCCAGATTGTTGCCACCCCGGGGTCTGGCGTCTGCCCCGGTTTGCCTGGGTACGTACCTATGGCCTTGAGCACGTCGGTCAGAGTGGCCGGCGGCCCGGGATCTCGAGCCGTGGAGACGCCCGTGGATGCTCGCCATGTCCACTCAGATCACCCCGCTCATCAGGCCGCGAGACAAGACGAGCGCCCTGTTTCCCCCGCAAATGGAGCGCGCGACGAAACGGGAGCTGGAGCGCTCAGTCGGCGCGGCAGCTGTCGTGCGCTTGCAGGAGCAGGCTCACGTTGCGCTGACCACCCGAGCGCTCGAGGCCGCGGGATCGCTCATGGCGTTCGAGAGGCACCTCATCCAGATCGCTGCGCTTGGCGAAGGGCGGTATCGGACGATCGTGGACTCGTCCGTAGAAGGCGCAGCCAGCATCGCACGGTTTCTCGCGAGCCTGATTGCGTCCACTGTCATCTCCGCTGTGTTTGCGGGAGTCGCTGTGGCGCTCGTCGGCTTGACGTTCCTCGGCATTTCGTGCCGCGATCGCGGGCGAGGACGGATGTTCGCCGCGACGACATGTCCGCCCGGGTCCTCCAGCTCGCTGCGGCGCTGAGCGCACAGACGAGTGCCAAGGACAGCGAGGCGCGTACGCGCCTGATCCGAGCGGCTCATGCCGCAATACGAAACAGGAAGTCCGCAACCGGAGGCGGCCGTTAGGCGCGGTGGCAGTCTGATCGAGCAAGTCACCGAACTTGCGGTCGCGCATTTCTTGGGCCTTACACCTATAAGTGCGAGTAGACGAACTGGGCTAAGCCGTCGGGGCGCAGCAGTTGTCGTCAGCGCGTTAGAGCGCTTATATCGACTCCGATCGCCGGACGGTAGCTGGTGACGCGCGGGCACGTCAGCACATAAGCGGATTTTGCGAATGGCATGATGCCGCCCCGGACGCCACTTGGCGTATGGATTCAAGTAGGACAATATTTCCCATATTTCAGTGACAAAGACCGGCCGAATGGCTACTAAAACATTGAATCTGCCTTCGTTGAGGCCTTTCGTCTTTGGGACCAGTAAGATGACACGAAAGCGGAAAGATGCACGCGTAGGAAAGGACCGTTTCAGAAGACTGTAACATCGGTTGGCGAGTGCACCCACCTCGCCATCTCGACCAACAGTAATCATTGCTTATTGACGAGTAGTCGACAATAGTGCTTAGTAATGACGTGCATTAATTTCATCTCTTTGCTTCCAGGCGCGTGCAGCCAACCCTCGTGGCCGGTTGCCTGCACACGCAGGAACGGATGCAGCCGCCCAGCTGCGTTAGAGGAGATTGAAATGGGTCGTTGTCTACCCCAACGAGATATGATGCTCTGTTTGTTGAGCGATGATGGATGGTCAATACT
The DNA here is from genome assembly GCA_029817715.1 of Melastoma dodecandrum. NCBI lineage: Eukaryota > Viridiplantae > Streptophyta > Magnoliopsida > Myrtales > Melastomataceae > Melastoma > Melastoma dodecandrum. The sequence continues at coordinate 17,867 of JARUPY010000594.1, read as the reverse complement.
ACCAACCCGCACCCAAAATGGAGGCGGACTGGTTTGCAATGACGGCGTTTGTCGAATGTCAACTTTTGTTGCAAAGACCGCGATGGTGAACGATTTTGCTGAAGTCCACGGCCGCTGGTATATTGTCGACAACGCCGTGGTAAGCGGCCAAATGCTGCCCTAGTCCGGCGGAGGTTGTTGACTTCGCAATCACGCCCGCATAGCGGGCTACGCACTATTAAGCGGATTTATCATCGTCTCGCATAACGCCGTTGTTACCGACGACGCGCATCTATCAGGTAATATCACAGTCGAGTATTGCGCACGAATTGGTGAGCAACAGTCCGACTTACTGGTCGCATGCTTAACAGCGACTAGCGCCCGCAAGGAAAGAGCCCGCTCGGCGACCCATCCTTGCGGGCTCTTTCACGCCCAAAAGAAGTCCGCGACTGCCTTCGACTCTCGGCACAGGGGAACAGCGCGATTGGACCGCGCAGGAGACCGAGTAGGCGCGCTGCGCATTAGAGTCGCGTAACTCATCGCACGGAGCCTTTAGTCGGTGTGTCTACACCAGATTTTGAACAGATCGCCCTCCCGTTCACCCAGCCGTACGCGCAACACTGGACCCGTGCAAGACCATTCTACGGACGTTCGGGAATATCTCGGCGGAAGGCTTCTTGCCGATGTCCACGGAGCGTATCCAAAGAGGCGAGACTGGCAAGCATCATCGCACACCGCGACTGACGAGATGGAGTCTCGCTTCGACAGCGCCATCGCTCGCAGTCGCCGTCGGCACGCCCGTTACGTAAGTTTTCGGGAAATGGTTTGAAGATCCGCGGGCGGGCGCGCTCGACTGGCTCAATTCGCAGCATCCGGACATATCGTACTTCGGTTGCATATAATGAACGCGTTTGTGTCCCCGATTGTGTTCCAGAAGCGAACTGGGGTCGACATAGAGACCTGCCGTCAGGTCGCTATCACGCTGTGGCTCGACGACTATTGTCCGGGTCGCCCACGGCCTGCTCTGGCGCGTGATCCAGCACGTCCGTGCCGACGCACTTCGCGAGGTCGATGGCACTTGCAGCGCCCGAAGCGGTACTGTCCTAGTTACTTGACTAAGCCCGAGCTCTGCTCCGTCCGAATGTCCGGCCCGCGCTACTCCCAACGGATGCGGACGATTGGTGGTGTCAGGTCCGAGATGGACAGCCCGAGCGCGTGCGCGAGTCGTACGACCGTCTGGAGCGACGGGTTCGCCGGCGCCCCCGGCTTCCAGTACCCACGCTCGAGCTGCTGATAGTGATTCCGGGTGATGCCGGCCTGGTGCGCCAGTCCCTCCTGCGTCAGACCGGCCGCGAGGCGCCGGCGCTGCAGCTCGAGGCCGAACTCTCGCGCGTACACCTCCCACGAGGTCGGTGAGGCGGAGGGCACTCCACCACGGTGTCGGGCGCTCTATCTTCCGTCAGCCAGATATATCTGGCATTGTGGGCTGCGCCAGATATTTCTGGTGTCGCGGCGATGCGGCTCGCGGCTTGATACGGGTGAGAGGAACCGACATGAGCGGTGGCGACTTCACGGGAGCACTGAGCGCGGTCACGCCGCGTCGGCGATCGATTCAGGTTCGCCTGTCGTGGTGGATTGAGGGACTTCGTGGGCGAGTGTCCAGACGAAGGTGACCTCGGCCTGGGGCAGCAGCCAGCCGGGCACGTCAATGCTCACCTCCTTCCCGGTTGCGTCCTGTGGAAGCCGGGAGACCCGCGGCTTGTGTGAGCTGCTGACAAGGTCCGTCACGCTGAGCTGCGCGATGTCCGTGTCCGAGTAATCGAGCGACAGCGACAGATCCTTCGCCGGCTGCGCGATGGCAACGTAGAGCCGATGGCCGCTCTGGGGCGTGACTGTCCGATACGTGTGGCGGAGACGCACGGGTCGTCGATCGGTGACGGCCGCTGGGTCGATCGAGGCGGAGTAGGTCTGTCCCGTCTTCCGCTCGCTGCGTCGGATCGGACGTTCCTCCCCGTCGACGGAGAACTGCAGGAGTTCGAAAACACGCTTGTCACTCGCACGGGCTCCGGGACGTGGGGTCATGAACCAGGCGGAGGTCACCGGGACGTCGCTGACGAGCTCGTGGAACTCCTCCCGGTCCGACGTGCACGCGAAGCGGCGAGTGCTGCTCGCGGGTACGACTGTGTACTCCCACGTCACCAGTACATCGAAAAGAGGGACACCGCCGGTGTCCCTCTCATCTGCAGATGAGAGCCGGATCCGCACTTGAACGTCCGTCCACCGCTCCCGCGCACGAATCGCCTGGTCGCGCACCTCGGCATAGACCTCGGCAGCGAACAGGGGGTCGCCGAGGCGCAGCGCAAGGGCATTGCTCGCGATGCTGTCGAGAAGCTCTGGCGTCGCGACACGGGCCAGGTCCTCGGGCGAGACGGCGAAGCCAGCGACCACCGCATCGCGCATGGCTGGCGCCGATTCGATGAGAAGGCGTCGGATGCGCTCATCCTCACGCTTTTCTCGGTCGCGGGCGTCGAAGTAATCCCAAAAACAATGTCCAAACAGCCCGGACGTCCAGAAGAACCGCGCCGACCTCGCCGAGCGGCAACCAGGTCAGCCAATGGAGACCCACAGACCGCTGGACGAGGCCGTTTAGACTTAAGGTGCCAATTCCCACAAGAATTGACAAGAGTGCCACAAATTGTGACTTTGAGTCCGTATATCTTTTCAGCGCCGCCCATTCATGTCAATTATATCAACCGACGGCTTTTATTGCAACGCATTAGACCTGCGGGGGTAGCAAACGACGCACCTAGCGCTACGGATCTCGTCACTTACTTGATCGAGCGATACAAACGGATTACCGCCATTAGCGCATTGGCCCTGTTGCGCTTCATGAAGCAGTCTCTGCCCCCGCGCCAGCCGCCGTGTGCTCCCTCAGCAAGCGCTGCCGCCGTGACGTCCAATCAAGCGGACAGATTCCACTTCCGTGATTCCGGTCAGTTCGGGAGGCCAGCGCCCGGTGCAAGGAAACCCGCCGAGACGGCACGCGCCGTGAGTGCTGCGGTATTCGGTACGTGGAAGCGGCGCTTCAGGTTGCGCGACGTGGAATCGGACGGTCGACTCCGCGAGGTGGAGCTCCGCTCCAGCGCGTTCAAACGTGTGCCCTGCGGCCAGCGCCTGAAGTATCAGCAGCGTCCTTGGGGCGAGCAACGCACGCGCCGTCACTGCAGCGCTTCCCCGCCTGGTCTCAACCGTGCCACCGCTCATGAAGCCCCCGTCATGCCCCCGAACGGGCCGGACGCTAGCAATGGCCTCAGTTTCCGCGTCTACCCCGCGAGGTGCGTCATTGCGATTCGCGCGCGAATAACCAGAGGCGCGCCGGGTCAGGGGTTTTCGTCCGACTCAGACCTTCGGGGTACAAACACCTCTCTCTTCGCTAGTCCTTCCACGCGACACGCCCGGCGCCGGTAGCGGCATTCGCCAGAGTGTGCCCCAGCCACGTCCGGGGAGGACGTCGTCGTGACCATGGGAGTGATCGTGAGCCGGTTGGGTCGATTCATCCGTGTCGGGGGCCATGCGCGTGGACGCGAGCTCAAGGACGGTCTGGCCGCAGCAACCACGACTGCTCTCGTCGTCGTGGGGGCGACGACGGCCTACGCGGCCAATCTACAGACCGGTCCGTCGGTCACCGGCTTGACCGGCCTGCGCGGCAGCGCGGACGCGACTGTCCTTGCCCAGTCTCCGATCATGTGTCGGAGCATCCGTTCGACGTCGGCACGGGGAACCTGAAACGTATCGCGGCGAAGGTACTTGATCTGCCATCGATCTCCGGCAAGACCAGCATCGGGCTGACGTACAACTCACGTGACGGCCTGGCAATCACGAGGCCGGTCGCCTCCCACGAAGGGGCCGGCCACGGGCTGGACCTGGACGCAGGGCGATGCTGGAACACTTTTCATCCAGCCGGACGGATCGACGATCGACTTCATCAGGGGCGACGGCTCGGTCTGGCCGTTCACACAGTCGAGCGGCGTGTACACCTCGCCCGCGGGCCTCAAAGCCGTGCTGACGATGCAGGCCGATGGCACCTACCGACTCGTCTACTCCCAGACTATTGGAGACGATCGCGTTCGACGGCGCGGGGAACCCGTTATGGTACACCGATCGCAACGGCAACAAGACCTCCATCACCATCACGCAGTACAACGGCGTCAACGTGGTCTCGACGGCAGGACCCACCGCCGCGCGCACCAGGCGCAATCCAGTACACGGTGAACACGACCGGCGGCTACACGACGGCTGGCTACTCGGTCACCGAGACGAACGGCTCCGCGTACGCGGGTCTGGGTGGAACGAACGTGCGGGCGGGGCGGGCACGGGCACGCTCCCGACGATCAGGACGGCGGGCGGTGCGTCGACGTCGTTCACCTACAACGGCAGCGGGCTGCTCTCGCAGATCACGAACGCTCTCCGGTGCGACCACGACCTTCACCTACGACTCGTGCGGGCCGCGTCACTCAGGTCGACCAGTCGAACACGAAGAGCGGCGCGGCAGGCACGTCGACGACCGTTTACTCGTATTCGTCGGCGACATCGACGCTCGTCGCTGGCGCGAACACCAACACGTCCAGCGCTGTCTCGGCCGTGCCGCACACGACCTACACTCTCGAACGGCAACCCACCTCGTCACGCAGGCGGTCGACGCGGCGGGCCGATCGCGCGCGTCGACCTACACACCACAGGGCCTCGATACGGCCTCGTCCACGACGGGCACCTCGTGAGGCTCTCCCCGCGAGCGTTCGCGACCACCTACGGGTACAGCAGCTCGGTCAACGGCGGGTTGTCGCTGACCAGTGCGACGAGCCAGGGCGGCAACTCCTCAAGCGCCGCGTACACCAACACGGCGTCCGCGACCGAGTACCTGCCGTCTTCGACAACGACGGACGCGAACACCACGCTCGAGCTCGAATGCGACGAGCTACTACCTACAACGGCGTCGGTCAACCTGCTGTCCTCAACGAGCAACACGGGGGGGGGGGACCAGCGGGGCAGCACCTCAGCGTTCGACCCGCCGTGGACCTACGAACGGTGACGTCGCAACCCACGACGGGAAAGGTACTCGACTCGGCGACCGCTCCCGGCAACGGCACGAAACGCGACGCCATTACTCGTACACGAACGGCCCAGCTGACCCTGATGACGCCCCGTCACCGGTTCGGAGTCTGGGCGACGAAGAAACTAAACACCACTACGACTCGTTACGGCACGCCTCAAGACTGCAAACCGATGGGGCCGGTAACACGACCAGCCTACACCTACGTCAGATTACGACCGGCTTGCTGACGAACGTCCAGTTCTCGGATAAACCACCGGGCACCGTGACGTAACAACGTGGGACGGCGGCGCGGGCGACCTGACGCCAGCAGGTGTCTGGACGGCGGCACGATCACCAACACGCTACGGACTCAGCTCGGCCCACCAGCTGACGACCGCCAAACACCTCGTTCGGCGGGCAACGATCGCCTACTGCTACGACAAGGCCGGCAACAACACCTCGATCTCCGACACCCGCGGACACCAACGTACGCAGGCCTTCGACAACGCGGGCGTACTGCATGTCGACGACGTATCCCAAGGGGACAGTCAACGGCCGCGACGTACTTCCAAGAACCGAACGAACAACGGCAATCGGACCGACAGCTGGCTGCAGTGCCAACGGCCCACCACAGTCGGTGTGTGGGCGAGACCATCAAGCTCAACACCTCGTTCGATTCTGTCCGGGCGCATCTCAGTCGGATATTCGCCGAAGCAAGGGACCGGCCAGTGGCCCGGACGACGGGTGATGGACTTACTACATACTACGGCTATCAACACCGACCGGCTTCCGGCACGAAACTGGCGGCAACGGCTCGAACGACCGACATGTCCAAAACTGCAGTGGACCTTACAACGCCCTCACGAGCCCAGACAACCAGGTTTTCACCTACGAACGGCATGGGCGGAGCTCACGAGTGTCGCAGGAAGTCGGGCGGAAGCAAGCAGGTACACATACACCCTACGCCTACCACATACGAGCTCGCGCGGGCAACCGCACTGTTCGGCCAAATGTCACGGGACTCGAGCACCTCAAGCCAGACGCTGACCTACAACGCTGTCCAACCAGATCACGACGTACGGCTACACCTACAGACGGCGCGGGCAATCTGAAACTCGCCTTCGGCCCGGCGCGGACGTACGCATCCTACAACGCATGCCGAGCAGATGACCAGGGCCGTCGTCGGGGGTTCGCACCATGCTACTACACCTACTCGCAGGCAGCGCGCCAGAAACGCCGTGATCAAGGAAAATTGTCGGGGGTGGTAGGACGTACAAAACCCTCGCTTACGGGCGCGCCGACCAGTTCCCAACAACCACCACCATTGCCCAGTTCGGCACCGTCGGCGGTTTTGACCGCCTACAATCGAATCGGACCCCCTTGACCGGAGACAAGCGACGATTGCTTGCACACATCAGCGACAATCCGCGGCCCTCTACATTATACGACGGGCTCGAGCAGCCCCGTAAGCACTGGCTGACGGAAACTTCCACACAGACGTCGTTCCAGTATACAAGTACGAACCCATACGGGCCGTCCCCACGCTGCAGCAATCTGAGCGGAGGCCAACGGGCGTAGGGCAGAACCCCTACGGCGTTCAAGAGCGGGCTTGCAAGATCGAGGCGGAACCGGCTTTGTGTAGTTCGGCCCAAGCGCCTCGTACAACCTCAACCACTGGGGACGTGGGGACGCAACAGGATTACGCTGGACAGCCCCCTCGACGCTGGCCAACGCGAACCGGTATTTCGTGATGTCGGTGAGGATCCCGTAAACTCACGCAGAACCCCGTCGGCGCGACTACTGTTCCCAGAGTTTCGGCTGCTGACACAAAAAATATGGTAAGAACATCCTTTACAATCGGGGCCCCACCGCAAGCGTCGTGACGCGGCTAAGCCAAGATCACATTGACTAAGTGTCTTGCATGGGCCTTGGGGGTGCCGCATTGGCCATACAGTCGGATTCACGGACCTGGGGTAATTGTTTATCATAGTGGGTCTACTAAGCGGGCGTTTTAACGGATGCGTTTGAAAGGCGGCGAGCCCGTGCGCTAAACTTTCATATTTGCTGCGATATTTCCTAGCCGATCGTCCATATTCTTTTTATATCGGAGCCGTGCGAACTATATCGCCTTCCGCCGCGTTGGGTTTGGTGGGGCTAGCTTGGGTTGTAGATCGGGTTGCGATCTCTGGCCCGACGCGCGGCCCACGCCAGTAGTAGAGAATCTGGCCTGAGTTCTGCTCCGACACGCATCGGGGCGGAGTAAAATATCGGAAGGTCAAACCTAATGATATTCGTTGAGCGCGCAATAACTAGAACTTGCCAGGTCGATGCCCGATCGCCTGTTGGGGGTTGAACCGAGAGCGCGTCGATATCTCGAAGGAGCCCTCGAGGCGCAGTCCCTGCAACCGCAGAGTGTAGCATTTCCCGAACGGGCTAGCAAGCAACCGTGCCATATCAAAGGCCAAGTCTCAAAGTGAGGCGCGGGGCATGGGCCATCGCACAACAGGGGCTTCAAGGTGTCCGGATCCCCGGACGGCTGACATATATGGAGTCGAATTCCGACCCCCCCATTCGAATTGGGATACCTCGGCGAGAAAAACGTTGCCGGCTAGGCGCACACCGCGCCTGGAAAATATGGGTAAAACCAATGTTAGAGCTGAACGCCCGGTGCTCGAATCGAAGAACTCGGTGATGACCGCAGAGTCTGGGAAGATTGAGCGGCCAGATGTGCGGCAGAGGACTGACACTCCAGCCCTGAGATGCATCTAGGTTGTCCGATATCCTCTACAACCGCTGCGTGCGGGTGCAACGCGCTCGCACGAAGGGGGACAGCGCGTGGAAGTGATGTGGACATCGGCTCAGTGCACTACTGGCAACTGCGTTTACGGCTCAAACGGACAGTTTACAAGAAGTGGTTCTGAGGTATTCGCGTCGCTATTCACTGAGTACCCGATAATGCGTACTCCGATGGATACGTCCACACCTCCCATCGGGGCGAGCCGCGTGTCTCTCACGGTTCGCGTTTCTAACGCCGGGTCCTAGAACACCTGCTGATAATGCCGGGGGCCTTCTCGCCGCAGCCATCGCACTCGTGAGTGCGTGTTCTCGGCGGCTGCTGCGGTCGTGTCGATCAACTGGTAGTTCGCGGCTCCGGTAGGAGCCGTGGGTGCATCACACCCCGGTCCTCACGCTTCGAGTTTGAACGTACCTGCTGGGTCACCGTTCACCACCAGAACCTCGGAGCCCACGCATTCGCCATCTTCGGCGGAAGTTGGACCTGGAACCGGCACGGTATCGAGGTTCAACCCGCTGCACGAAGTTCCTGTGTCGCGATGGGTAGGAGGCCATGGGGATGGGCCCCATGACTGAGCGTTACAAGTTTGGGCGATGCCGGGCGTGTCGGCAGTAGGCGCCGCGGCCCGGGGCCCGGCGGTGCGTTGGTACGGGTGAAGTGGGCGGCGGCCCAGTCGGTGTGTCCTCGCATAGGACATGTACTCTCCAGTGGACCTCCTCGTCCCATGGCGTAGAGCGCGGCGGTCGATAGTCGCGATCCTCGGCGGGTGGTCGTCAGCCAAGTTCCAGAAGGCGCTCTCAGGGCGAGCTGGGGGTCGTCTCCGCCGAGCCCCTTCACTGATCACGCGGTGCGTATAACCAGCTTCTTCTGCACGTCGAGCGAGCTCCGTCCTTGCGTCGGATCTGCATCGAGATCCTGCACATGGATCGCGTATCTTGGCGTACATCGGCGCATGATGGTTCTCCTTGCTATCAGGTCAGTCGCGGGGCTCCAGGCGCGGACCCGGTTGTACACTTTCCTTGTCACGACGCGGACCTGCCTACGCCGGATCTCCTAGAAGCCTTCGAGCCAGGTCCGCTCGGTCGCTCTCCCGGTCTGGGGGCGAGGTGCCAGTGGAGGTTCACCATGCCCAACCATTTGAATGTCCCTCGAGTCGAGAGTATCGCCCCGCAAGGGCTGCGCGATGTCGTCGGCAGGTGATGCGCGCTGCTACCGCGCCGGGAGGCTTGAACGCACACCGTCGGGGAGGCGGTCGTCGCCCGGACCCGGGAGCATGGGCGCGAGCACGCGCTCACGGGCGAGGTCCTTGAGGCGGCCGGGGCGCGCTGTCGGCGTTTCGAGTGTCCCACCTGATCCAGATCGCGCCGCCTCGGAGCGAGGGCTCGCATACAAGGCGAGCGTGGACAGCTTTCGTCCCCTCGGGCGCGGCGTCGATCAGATCGCCCAGCTGTGATCGCCGGTATCGACGTGGGCACGATCACCGGCTCGGTGGTGCTGTCCGTCGCGCCGTGCAGGCGTGGGCCGTTGGCGCTGCTGTTGGGTCTGGGGCGGTCCTTGGCTGGCTTCTGCAGCGAGACTCAGTCAGCGGGCCGAAGGAGCGTCTCTCGAATCTCGATCCAGTCGCGCGTCCTCCAGATGGCCGTTGAGCTCAGCGAGCAGACCCGCGCGAGCGGTAAAACGGCGCCCGCAATTCCGTCTAATCCGGGGCCGCGCACGCCGCGATGAGTGAGCATGGAGCACGCCCCGAACCATGGCGGGGGTGGCGGTCGTGAGCCGCGGTGGGGGTGGTGGCGGTCTCATCGAAGGCGTCATTGAGCTCGCTGTCGCGCTGATCCTGCTCGGCCTGCTGCTCCACTACGCCTACGAGTTCTGGCTGGCGCACTGGGCCTGGATCGTCGGGGGCGGGGCCGTGATCGTCGGGACGCTGCTGCTGCTCGTGCGATGGCGGATTGCGACTCGCGCGACAGCGGCTGAGTGAACCCGCAGTGCGGCAGTCCGGCTGCTTGCGTATGCCGATTCCACAAAATCACCAAGCGTCTCATGCGCGGGAAATGGGCGCCTCACCCGCCGGGCAGCAACCCGTCCGATCGCGTCGGCAGGGTCGCGCGATTCCGACGGTTGCCGGGAATTGCCATCTCACTTTTCACTACGGAGGCTTCACGGCGCTCAATCGGCGCACCACCGCTGGAGCCGAAAGGAGGACTACATGACCAACACTACAGAACACTGCCAGAGTGCTGCCGCCAAGCAACGAAATCCCGCCCATATCCGTACAAACCGAGTGCGTGGCCACTGTCGTCGCCGATCCCCCGGTGGGCCCGCGATGGGTGGGGAAACGCCACTACAAAACGTGATGTGAGCATCGGACCGAATCAAAGGCGATGGGCGCCGCTGCGCATGCAGCCGCATCTCGCGAAGGATGGCGTGCTTCTGGCTGTGGGTGACCAACTCGCTCATGGAGCACGGATGATGGCACGTCGCCCGGGCCTGGGGATTTCCCGCCCCGTCCAGCATCTTCACTTGGGTGAATCCGCGCCTCGTGACCTTCGGTGGACCCCTGAGGGAGCATGTCCGAGCACGCGCAGTCCGTGGCGGGTCCGAGGAAGGGGCTCGATCTTCAAGACCCCACTCGCAGGGGCAACCTGGCTGATCCGCCCCGGTGTAAACAAGACCACTCCCCACAAGCCCGAGGAGGTTTATGGAGGTGGTGAAGCGGATGGGGCCGAATCGGCCGGCGCCTCGAGCTGTTTCGCCCGCCGTCCGTCACGAACGGCTTCGAATGCGTGTGGAGGGAACCATCCGGGTCTATAGACCGATGTCGTCCTCGAGGGTGGTCCCGTACCCGGTGGACCCAAGGAGTCAATCGCCTAGGAATCCTGATAGTGATGCGAACAGATCATTCCCTAACCCCATAGACCACACAGTGTGCGACAAGGAGCGCTCGCTACTCACGTTCCAGGCCCAGCCCGGCTGGCGAATGCGAAGCCTAAGCAGAAGCGCATTTGCCCCCACGTCGAGACGATCAATGCGATGGATCACACACAAATGCTTGACAATTCCAATCAACTTGCCTTATAAGCATCATTCCCAACTTGTCTCTATGCAAGTCGGGCGCACTTTTCTCACCCGGGGCGGATCGCGATGTCGCACAGCCCATAACCCCCTATGGAAAGGAGGCTATTCATGAGCAAAAAGAAACGACACCCAAAGAAGGAGCTGCGCTCGTGGTGCGCGGTGTGCGGCGGCGGCGCGAAATCGACGTGCGGCGGCTCGGACACATCGGAATGCAGTTCTACCGGGCTCGCATGGAGAGCGACGGCGGAAGCACAGGTGCGGCCCAGACCCTCACCACACCCCGAGATTGGGCATGCGGAGGCGGATGGTGAGTAGTTCCGTCCAGCTGCTCACCTGGCCTCAGCCGCTCGAAATGGAGTATGTGCTCGGCGTGCTGCGGTTCGCTTGCCAGCGACGTGCGGCGTCAGCCGGTGACGTTCGAGGCGAGGGCTCGAGCCGGACGGGTGCAGTACTCCGGTCCGGGTGGGCTCGGCCGAGCGGCGGTGGAGCGGCTCCAGGGCCACGTTCCGGACCTGCGCATCTCCACGGAGCAGGTGGAGACGTAGCACGCTGCGCCGCGCCGCTCGGCTTCGTCTTCGCCACCCGGGGCGTCCGCTCGACGTGGGTGACTCCAGTGGTAAGCGTGCGGACGATGCTCGCGGCGATCGTGTCCGTGGCTCCGGCCGAGGTAGTTCTGCTGCAGGTCGTCCTTGGCCGGGGACGGTCGCCGTACACAGTGCCGCCGTCGGTTGGCTAATCCCTGGCAGAGCTGGCTGACCCGCGCGGCGTTCGGGGTGAAGCCCGCCGAGCCCGCCGTGCGGATGAAGCTGCAGGCGCGGGCGAACGAGCACCTCCTGCGTGCCGACATCCGGCTCGCCACATCCGCATCGGGGCACGACGCCGAGAACGTCATCCGTGGGCTGCTCGCCGCGTCGCGGATTATCGAGCGGGACGGACCGCGGTTCGTCCTGAGCCCTGTCCCACTGCGCGACGTGGCCTCCGCCACTCCCCGCGCCGATTCGCGCTCCAAAAACTGCTGACGGTGCGCGAGGCCGTCGTGATGATGGGGCTACCCGTAGGTAGGGAGCACCTCCCCCGGCCAACCGGACGCCCATCCGCGGATCGTGCTGCCGCGAGGGCGCGGTGAGCACCGAAGCGGGCCCTTCGCGACACTAGCAACCGACCGAAACACGCTCGTCGGACTGCCGCCCGCCCGAGGGGCGGTTTCCATACTCACGCCCTCGGGCCCACGGGTGCCGGCAAGAGCACCGTCCTGCTCAACCTCGCGGTGGCGGACTTCGCCTGCGGGTTCAGTCCGTCGTGATGATCGACCCGAAGGCGGACACCGTCTCCGCCGCCCTTGAGCGCGTCCGGTGGACCGGCTGGACGGACGTCGTGGTTTCTCGACCCGTCTGCCAGCGACCCGGTCCGGTGGAACCCGCTCGCGGCGGCAGGGCGCGATCCACACGTTGTGGCGGACAGCGTCGTCGACATTCTTGCCGACGTTTTCGCGCCGATCGGGGCCGCGGACGTTCGACATCCTTAACGCCGCGTCCTGACCTTGACACTCACCGGCGGCACGCTCCGTGACCTCCCCGACCTCCTCCTCGAGCCTGCTGCCCGGCGAGCGCGCATCGCACAGGTCGAGGACCCGGCGCTGCTCGGGTTCTGGTCCCGGTTTCGAGCAGTACAAGCCCCTCCAGGTGCTGGAGATCGTCGGGCCGACGATGAGTCGTCTGCGGCGGGGTGCTGCTGCGTCCGGGGCTGCGGGCAATGCTCGGGCCGGGCGTGGGATTCGACATCGAAGACATCTTTCGCCGCCCGACGATCCTGCTCGTTCCCGAACCAACCGTGGGTGTCATCGGGCCGCAGGCGGCGAGCCTGCTCGGCAGCCTCGTCGTGGCGACCCTTCTGGAACCGCATCCCTCGCCCAAGCAGGCCTCCCCGAAGCTCGCCGGCCGCCCGCTCACTGATCTACGGTCGACGGAGATGCAGGACCCCTCCGTCTCACCAGGTGCGAACCCTCTCGGATGCGCTTCGCGCAGGTCGCGTCGCTCAATCCGCCCGATGGGTGCTCGCGAAGCCAGTACCTCGGTCAACTCCCGCGCGAGATGCGACGACGCTGTCGAAACGAACGCGCGCAACAAGATCGTCTTCGCGCTCAGCGGCGTGAGCGATCGCGAAGGTTTCCAATGGGCCGCGGCCAGCGCGCAACCACTCGAGCCGGAGGACTTCAGCTCGCTCGTTACACCTTCCGAGATTCTAACGCCCGCCTCACCCACGCCAGGGCACTCCCGAAACCATGGATCTCGGCACGCAACGACTTGCCAACCGTCGCACGCCACGAGCGACCCCCGTCGGATTCCTGGACCGGGTCCAGCGCTCGCTACCATACCGCACGCCGTCAGGCCCCCGGATCCGGCGCGCTGCCGCCACCGGTGGGCGGACGGACAGCCACGATGCGCCCACCCCAATACCAACACGCCGTCGGGCGGACGCACGCGGAGGCGGTTCATGGACCAGGGGCCTTTCCCGCGAGCGCCGTGATGGCTACCTCGTCGCGGTGCGGACGACCCTTCCACTCTGTTCGCATCGTGCCCGTCCGATCGCCTCGTTAACGACCCCGGCATTCCCCGAGTTCATTCCGCTTCACTCGTAATCCGTACACATGTCGCGCTCCCCGCTTCAGAGGGGGAGGATGCCCGGGAGGCGGGGGCCGCCCATTTGGGACCGGCGGGTACGGCGCACGGCAGCAGCCTCGGTGAAACTGCGAGACGATTGCTGTCGAGCCGGCGACCTCCGAGATGCTGCGCGCTCTCGAGGCGCATACCGGTTTCATGTCGACGAGCCAGATCGGCCCGGTTTGTTCTTCCGGCCCCGCAACCGAATCGAACCGGGTCGCGATCCGCGCCTGCAACCAGGGTGCTCGGGCCGCCTCCACGGCCTCGATGTCATCGAGCGGCTCGGACCGTTCAGGTTGGCGGGCCACCGCGCCGGCTCCTGGCCGCGTACGTCTGGAGCCCTCAGGTCGCACCGGCCAGCGTGTCGTGCTCGCCGGTAAACCGGACCCGGCGCTACCAACGCACCGCCCATTCTGCTCGTCGATCGAACACCTTGGCGCATGGTCCTCTCGCGATCCGCGGGAGGTTGGCACGTGATGCTTGTCGTCGAACTCGCCCGCGACTACGATCATCGAGCTGCTGTATAGGTCCGAAGGCTAGAGCCAGTCTGCTGGCGCACATTCCGTCGTGGACCCGACAGGCGCGACGCAGACCGGTTAAGCCGGATATGGGCGTCCGTCAACGGGCATCGGGCGACTACGAGGACCACTGGTTCATCGAAGACGACCCGCGGCCGCGCCGGGTTATCGGTGGTTGGCGCGCAAATGCGCCCAGTACACCGCCCAGGTTTAAAAAAAAAAACGCCCGCACGGGGCGCGAGCAAAAGGGCGCGCCGCGGCGTCTTCCCGTACGTCGCTGGCTGTTGCTGCCGTGACGGATAGGCAGCGTTTGCGGCTCCAGCGCGAAATAGTCGCGAGTCGCGACCGATTATCGACGCCTCGCTCTTCCGCTTCACCACCCACGCCCGCACAGCTCGTTGGCTCGGATCCTCAAGTGATGCCCGCACCGAAGCCCCGCAGCGTGGCGACCGACCCCAACCGCAGCAACGCTCGGTTCGACTCCCTCGCCGGCGGGCCGCCCCTCGTACGCTTCTTAACCCCTCACCACGAAAGGAGGGGGGGGGACACATGATCGAAACACGAACCCTTCCATCCCGAGAGGACGACGAGATCCGGACCTACCCGGAGCAGGGAACCATCCAACACCGGAACAACCGGCGACAGTGTCAGAAGCGTGAGCCGGCCGATCAGTCCACCTGTCGAGGAAGGAACTCGACCATGCGCTGCTCAGGCGGGGGTGAACGCACCCTCGATCATGATAGCGCACGCTACGCCGAAGCTGCCGGGCGGCTTTTGGCGAGGTCCTTTTTCTCGCCTACCTCGAGCTCGACTTCAAACGCCCCAGCCAGGCGGTGAGCGACAAGGTCTTCCTTGAGCGCTACCTCGGCTTCTACCCGGACCCGCGAGAGCTTCGTTCGGAGGAACGGCTCAAGAATTTCGGCTGGATGGCCGTCCCTCCAGCAGGTCTTGACGCGATACAGGGGCATGTGGCCCTGGCGACCTCCGCTGGAGTGGCTTCGCGCTCTGGGAGCACTTCAGCCGCGTATAAACGGGCCTCGTCGAAGCGATTCGGAGGGTTCCATTAGCCTTCCGTAGGAGTTTGAAACACTCCCGAGCCTTCTGACGGCGCCGAGGGCCTCCGCGCCGGGTAGCAGGCAGAGCGGGCTCATGCACGGCCTCGACCTTGTACGGGGCGACGCGTTCCTCGCGTACCCTGGATGATGAAACGGTCGTCGAGCAGACCGACCCTGACCATCGTTCCAAGACTTCATCGGAGGTGTACTGCCGGGTGGTACCCGGACCGTAATGACATTCATGCCACGAAACAGCTCGATCTCCCTCTGCTGGTACCGATGCGGTTGACCCGCCTTCCGGGAAGGGCTCGATCTGTGCCGAAAACGTCGTGGTGGTGTTGCAACTGGGGACCCAGATTTGGGAGAACTGCGCCGGCGTGTACCGATTCGAAGAACGCCTCGCTGGCCTCCACGTCTTCTTCCAGTATTTGGGCGTTAATGAGGCGTTGCCAACGATGCCCACCCCGGTCGCGCGAACGACCGTGGCGGAAAAGTACATAACGGCGAAGGACTGGAACTCCTTCTGTCGAAGAGAGCGTCAATCAGGAGCGTATGAGTGCGAACGATCTCACCACCCCCGCCGATTCGACGAGCGAGCATCAACGAGCCGCCTATGCCCGGCGCTTCGCGCGGCACTTCAGTCCGGACCGGCGCCTGCGGCTCAGATCCGGCGACGCGAGAAAGAAGCGCGCGCTGGTCTATACCTTCCGCGTCAGCTCGCAGCGCCAACTCGGATACCAGCCCGGGACGTCCGGGGTGGGGGAGGGGGGGGGGGGGGGGGGGGGGGGGGGGGGGGGACGAGGACGGCAAAAACTCAATCGCAACCCCAGCGGGAGTTCGTCGAGGCGCAAGGGCTCTGCGAGCTCTGGTGCCCGAAAATCGTCGGCGAGTCACGGGTGTCGAGGCCCTGGATCGAGTGGCCAGACGATACGCCATAGCGGCTCGTCTTCCCGGCAGATGCTCGAGGTACTCACGAGGACCAACGCCGACGACCATCGAACTACGTCATCATATCTACGGCCTCGCTTCGCTAGCGCCTTCCGAAAACTCTACTCCGGACGCAGGTGATCGTGCGAGCACGACCCCTGCGTTCGCTCGCGAAATCGAGCTTCGTCAAGCGCTACTCGAGAACCTTCGGCACCGACGAAGACATGGCGATGCTCCTCAAGGTCCTCACCGACGGCTTCAAACCATGTCCTAAGTCCGGTCGAACGTGCCGCGACAATCGCCAACAAGATGCTCCACAAGGCGCAGCAGGGCGGCACGGACGGGGCGAGCCAAGCTCGGCTACCTCAACGTCCTGCAAGGCCCCTTCGAGACGGGCCACTCTCGTCAAAAACCATCGTACAATCGTGATCCCGAACAGCGCCTCGGGACTGCTCATCAAGTGGGCGTTTCGAGGCCTACGCCGCTGGTGGAGTTACTCCTCGTGTCGCACCTCCGAGACGATCTTGAAGCGCGGGGTTTTGACGACCCGCGCAACGCGCACGCGGCCACGTAACAAAAACCCTCTCCCTCCAGACAACACTCGCCGAAATCCCTGACGGACCCCGTTAACTAACACGGGAGTTCCGTCACGTACAAAGGCCGAGATCTCTACGAGGGTCGGCACCCGGCGCTGATCTCTGTCGAGCTCTTCACAGCGAGTGGAGGGCGTCATGGCGGCACGACGAAAGCGTGGCAGGCCGCGAGCGGAGTTCACCATCACTCATCCTCAAGGGGGACGGTTTTTTTGCTCCCGCTGCAGGCACTTGAATGACACTCTGCTGCCTCTCGTCTACCTGGATGGCGGCGGGAATCGCGTGAGGGGCGTCTACCCCGTACTTACGTTGGCACGCCAAGGGCCCAGCCTGCGGGGTTGCCGTCCGTCCCGCTCGCGACAGCGTGAAGCGCGCGCGATCGAGGCGACGACTCGAATCCGAGCCTTCCCCCCCAAGCGCCCCACTATCCCGACTCCCTCGCCTCCTTACGCGAAGGAGCTCGACCAGCTTGCTTGCCAGGACGGCCACGAAGACCGAGCGCGAAGTGCCAAAACGGTTGCGAGCACAGCTCCAGAAGCTCGCAGTCCGGCAAGGAGCGTACTCCTCGATCTGGTCGGCGATGAGGAATCTCCCGAGGGCGGCCCTGGAAGGAACTGCCATCCGCGCGATTGGCGTAGAGCGGCGAGGCGGTCGAAGGAGCAACTCGCCACACAGCGACGAATCGGCTCAACACGCGGCGCTGAGGGGGATCAAAACGAGTTCCTCGACCTCCTCTCGCGACGCCGGATCGAGCTGTATCGCCGGGCTCGAACAAGCACACCGCCGAGCCTTCCTGGACGTCCTCTACTCCCGACTTCCTCGTCGGACGTAGACGATATGGTGAGCCAGCGACGCAGGTACAGGCAGTAGAGCACCCCTCATATGTAGCCGGTGCTTCGGGCATCGCTGGCGGAGCACGCTCGACAAACGAAGGAAGCCCCCGGCCGGTTCCGGCGAGGGCTTCTTTTCAGATTCCGACCACCATGACCCTTAGGTTCCTGTGGTTTGCATAACCTGCTATTTGGGTATGCGGGGGCAGGATTTGAACCTTACGACACTCTGGGTTATGGGCCCAGCGAGCTACCTAACTGCTCCACCCCGCGGCGCGTCCAAAGGCGCGTCCTGAAAGCCTACCACCTCACCGGCGGGGCGGTCGTCCCGCGGCGGCGTCAGC